>VZTB01017810.1:570805-580972 GCA_013397245.1 Thryothorus ludovicianus | reverse complement strand
CGGCCCGGCTCCCGGTCCGGCTGTGGCTCCGAGGGCGGGACCGAGGCTGGGTCTGGCTCCCGGTCCGCCTGTGGCTCCGACGGCGGGACCGAGGCTGGGTCTGGCTCCCGGTCCGCCTGTGGCTCCGACGGCGGGACCGAGGCTGGGTCTGGCTCCGGCTCCCGGTCCGGCTGTGGCTCCCACGGCAGAACCGAGGCTGGGTCCGGCGCCCGGGCCGGCTGTGGATCCGAGGGCGGGAGCCGGCTCAGGCCGTGCTGCAGTGACCAGGCGGGCGGGTTTAGCCCCAAACCCCGGTGCCCTCCGGATCGGCTGCAGCCGCGGGGCTGGGGCAGTTCCAGTCTGTGGCTTGCCTTGGGAGGGGAAGCAGCCTCGGCTGTTCTTCCTTTGAAGGAAAACCAGCTGCTTCAATGAATCACCTTTTGAAGGAGATCTTTTTAACTTGACTGTGCTGCCCCATCCAGTGTCACAGGCGGGGAGAGACCGGGCAGGGAAGGGGTTCTGCGGGACTGGGACCTGTCCCAGCCGGAGTCCTTCACTGCTTCCCTCGGCTGGGATTTCTCCCTGCTCCTCGGGGAGGTGTCTGTGCTTTACAGTCGTGCAGCGCACGAACAGAGCCACTCCTGTCAATTCATACCAGCGCCGATAGTGAGAACAGGTTACATCAGTCACATTTACACCGCACCGAAACTGCGGGCGCTCCCCAGCCTGCAGGGTGACACAGGCACATCCAGCTGTCACCAATCTCCGCTCCGAAGGGTCTCGATTGTCCTCCTTGACCACAGGGAACTCCTCCTAAACTTAGCTCAGAGTCCAGCTTAGATGGCAAAGTGGCCTAAAATAGAAACCACGCCATGCGCTCTGTCGTGTGGCTCATTAGGGAAGGGCTGGAGCGAGTCCCGCTCCGTGCCCGCACACTCCGGTCCCCTCTCCCTGCCGCTCCTCCGGCTGGGTGCTGGGTACCGGGGTGCCCGTGACCCCGCGGGGGACGGAGCAGAGGGCCGCACACCCCAAGAGCTCCCCCCGGCCAGCAGCACACTCGGGCTCTGTTCCCGTCACACAGAGCTGGGCGTTTGGGATTCACACTGCAAATGTCACGACGGGCTGTCTGGAACCTGCCATCTCCCCCATTCTGTTGAATTAGTAATTTTTAAATGAAATATTCATTGTTTCTATTTCTCAAACATGACTGCACCAGTCAGACCTTGAGACTGGAGCCCCAGCACCAACACGCTGTGCAGAACAGCCTAGCAGAACCAAACCCCAGGGACGATGTCGATCCAAGGTTTGCTCCAATTCTCTTTCCTGGAGGAGAACACTTGGCAACTGAAATATGATTCCCTCGCAAAGGCATCTGTTTATCTCCCCTCCTGTGCCAACCCTCCTCAGAGCAGTGCTGGTGAGATGCCAGGTGACTCAGTGGGCTTTGAATGTGTCATCGAGCTGTTTTGAGTCGCTATTCCTCTTTTTAGGGTGTTTTTTGTAACCTTACCAACTGTGTATTCCCTATTTGATTTCCGAAAGCATCATGAGCTGTTGGCACCTCTGCCCAAAATTGGGGATATTAACTCCACATGTATAACCCAGTCAGATAATTATATGTAGATTCATACAAATGTACAATAGTATGATATGTGCTATTGCTACAAATTTATCTGGCAAAAAACCCTGCATCTGTTCACCTGTGACAACGTGCCAGAGACCTTCAAGACTTCATGACGGTAAAAGTTAAATCTGAAATCTTAATAGAAATCACAGCTTTCCAATCTCAGTGTGGAAGGAAACTGCCGACCTGCCTTGCATAGATAAAGCAAAGCATTAAAATCAGCTTGCTGGCTGCTGGTTCTGCTGAAAATCCATTTTTCGAGGTTCAATCCAGAGCCATCTGAAGGTACAGGGCAAGAAGGCTTCAGATCAGATCTGGAAGAGGAGAATTTCTCCATGAAAAAAAGCTTTGGAAAGCGAGCTTTTATTGAAAGGATCCTTCCCTGGTGTGATTCATGGCCAGGAGGAAGTTGTTCAGCACTGAATGTAACGGTGAGGATGATCAGATGTCACAAGTCAGGACCTGGGATGAGTGCCCTGCTCTGGCAGTGCTGTCCCAGTGCTGTGACAGCTACACAGGGATCACCTCCTGACTCCGGCTGTGCCGGGAGGCCACTCCCCACTCGGGTGGTGACAAGACAAAAGCAGCTTTTGCATTTCGAGCCGCACTAAAAGCACCAGGAGGAGAACTGAAAGGCTGGAGTGACCCCAGGAATGTGCTGCTGGAGGTCAGTGTGCTTTCCTTGCTGGGCTGTCCAGCAGCCTGCTTCCCGAACAGCCCCAAGGCTTCCATGGCTTCTGCATTTGCTCAAATTCCACCTCAAAGTCCCAAAAGACAGCCTGGACCTGGATAGAGGATCTGCTTTGCTGTTGTGCAGCCCCAAAGGGAGCTCACATAGGAGTTTCAGTGGTTTCTGGGCCCCACACCCAAAGCAGGTGAGGCCCCTCGTGCCCCCCTGCTCCTCCAAGGGACACCAAAGAGTTTAACACTGCTCACACACAGGTCAGAGGGGCCAGAAAACCCTGAAGGACCAGCACTCTTAAACATACTTAAGGAATTGAATAAAATGGAAGAGTAATAAAATGGCTGAGGAAAATGTCATTGTAATCTAAAAAAAGGAGGCCTACAGTACTAAATAGCAAAGTTGTAGAAATTGGCCATTAAATGTTCAAAGCAGCTGAAATGCAATTACAGTAATAGGCATGAATCAGGATAACCCTGGGCTTTGCAATATTTCAATCCAGCTCTATTTTTTCCTTTTTTCTATTTTATCTTAATGGTACATATATTAACTTATCAAGGACTAATGGAAGTTACAAACCTTGGAATCACAGAATCATGTCAATTGGAAAAGCCCTCCAGGTCTGACCAATTTCCACCTTGGCAACTAGACCAGCCACTAAGTGCACATCCATGCAGTTTTTTAACACTTCCAGAGATGGGAACCCCACCATTGCCCTGGGCAGCCTGGTCCAGGGCTGGACAACCCTTTAATGAAGAAATATTCTCAATATCCAATCTGAACGTGGACCCTGGCCCAGCCTGAGGCTGTTCCCTCTCCTCCTGTCCCTGTTCCCTGGGAGCAGAGCCCAAACCCCCCCCGGCTGTCCCCTCCTGTCAGGAGCTGTGCAGAGCCAGAAGGGCCCCCCTGAGCCTCCTTTTGTCCAGGCTGAGCCCCTTTCCCAGCTCCCTCAGCCCCTCCTGGGGCTCCATTCCCTTCCCCAGCTCCATTCCCTGCCCTGGACACGCTCCAGCCCCACAATGACAATGACTTTCCACAGGATGTCCTTGACTGCCACAAAGCCAAAGATGTCAGTGTTAAACTGTTAACCTGATAGATCCAACAGTAATTTATTAACGATGTTTTCAATTTTCCATCATTCTCCAATTAACCTCCTCTAAGTTTATGCTTAGCCTAAAGTCTTATTGTAGGATATTTTTTATTTCAGTCACTAATAAAAGTCACCAGAGGTGACCCAAGGTGCTTCTTAATTGCCTCCCTGCCTGGCACTGCATCAGTGCAGGGGCAGGAATGCCAGTTCCCACTGCTCCAGGAGGCTGCAGGTGCAGCATCCCCCTGGCCAGAGGAACCAAGAACTGCTCAACTTTGGAGTTTCAATGGTGCAAGTTCCTGTGGGTGGGAATTCCCCTGAGCAGGTTACCTGGCTGTGTCTACAGGAAAGAATTATCACTGAAGATATTCAGCTGAAATAATAGAATCCTCTAATGATACTTCAAGCAGCTCCTCTTATCCAACAGCTTCTTGCCCTCTCTTTGCCTGCTGTTTCTTTAATTATCCAACCTCAGGAGGAAGGTGATTAAGTGCTTATTAAGGAAAATAGATATGGTTTATTATGAAAAGCATTTTTTTCAGGCAGCTTTGTTGTAGCAACACAGCACATGACACAGGTTAGAATTGTGCCAGTTTGCTTTTCCAGAGAAAAGACAGGTTCAGCAGAAAATACTTTCAACCTTTTACTTTTTAGCTCACGAGGCAAACAATGTCATGGGATGGTTTGAGTGGGGAGGGATCTTAAAGTTCATCCAGTGCCACCCCCTGCCATGGGCAGGGACACCTTCCACTACCCCAGGATTCTCCAAGCCTTGTCCAGCCTGGCCTGGAACACTTTCAGGGATCCAGGGGCAGCCACAGCTGCTCTGGGCACCCTGTGCCAGGGCCTGCCCACCCTCCCAGGGAACAATTCCTGCCCAATATCCCATCTGTCCCTGCCCTCTGGCAGTGGGAAGCCATTCCCTGTGTCCTGTCCCTCCATCCCTTGTCCCCAGTCCCTCTCCAGCTCTCCTGGAGCCCCTTTGGGCACTGGAGGCTCTGAGGTCTCCCCAGAGCCTTCTCCTCTCCCAGCTGAATAGACCCAACTCTCCCAGCCTGGATCCACAGAAGAAAATGATGAGTCTAACATGAAGCCATATTAATCTTATAATAATCTCATATGAATTATTAGTCTATTAAAGAAAATAATATAAACATCCACAAAACAGGATTTCTGGACATTCTGCTCACACTGAGCTCCTGGCACACTCCTGGCTTCAGCTTTGACTTCCAGGCAGCATCCTTGCAGAGCCAGGCTCAGCCAGGGACTCCTACCTGAAAACATGGGCCCCAAAAGCCATTTCCAATGTTTACTCAAAAATGTTGTCTCTGTTCCACTGAATTTGAAGTTCTGAGTCCCCCAAATCTTCCTATTTGAATAGTCCTATGATAATGATGGGCAGCCAAGGCAGTGTCCTTGTGCTGCTTCCCTGCAGCAAAGCATTGCTAATGGCACCCCATTGTAAAATGGGGTTATTACAAGACAAAAAAAAAATCCTAAAATGAGGCTCTTGTAAAATGTTCTGACCAAAATGATATGTATGTAATAAAAATCTCATTATTTTCAAATTATCCATCTACTTTGCAAGGGAATGAGTCAGAGCATCTGTTTTGGGGCCCCATCAGGATGACTGGCAGTGCCTCTCTCCTGGCACATTTGAATCAGGGGTGGCCCTCGAGCTGTGCTGACCCCAGTGTCACCTGCTGCCACTTGGATTGAATGAACAATGAAATAGCACTTGTTGGATGGGAGCAGGAAGAATGGAAACACTTACACATGGAGGAACACAGTGTAAATAATGTGGTCAAGGTCAGCATTCTTTTCAGGCATTCATCAAAAATCCAGAGAGTAAAATTAGTGAAACATTTAAATAGAATAAAGGATGAAAACCCAAACAAAATAGGAGAGATGGGATGAGAAGAGCTGGTTTTGGGTAAAAAACTGGCCAAGGGAGCCAGTTTGGAATCCTGTGAAAGCAAACAGCTTGTGTTCCCTGGTCTAACTGTTCTTACTGAACCAAAACTTGTTGTGGTGACTGTTTTTTTTAAGACATATCTAACCCTGTAATCAGTTTTTCATCATAACAGAAACACCTGCCAACGCCGAGGTGGCTGTTGGGGCCACAGGAGGGAAATGTATTAAAGGGCACTGGGTGGCACCAGGGACAGGAAAGGACCCAGCACACCTTTGGTTTTGCTGTTTCTCCCTGTTCCAGGTGAGGACAGCTCCAGGACTGCAGCTCCTGTACAGGATAGGCATGAGAGCAGCTTCTGGAAAGGTGATCTGAGGGACCAGGGTGGGGTGAGCCAGGACAGGATGCTCTCACCTCACCACCATCATATGCAGGCTTTAACACAGCCAATAACTCAAGTGGTGTTTGGCTTGCAGCTGCAGCCCAAGGAATACCTTTCCACACCAGGCCCCTCTTTTCTTTCCATAAGAAGCCAATGGGTAACTCAGTGGCTGTGCCTCAAATGGTGAGAGCAGTTGGGAAAGGACTCGTTGGGCTTTTAGGGTCAGCTGTTGGTGGTAATGGCATCAGGGGACAGCAGCTCTGGGAAGGATGACCCAGTCTTTCAGGACTTGAGCTGTTGGAAGCTCTGGTGTTCTCATGTTTCAGCCCAGACTTCTCATGGCCATCGGATACTTGTTTGCTCGTACAGGAACATCACCCTTGCTCTTAAGGGAGATGTGTTTACTGCTGTGTTTACTCCCTGTGTTTCACAAAGAATAACTGTACCTTTTCTCAGCATTCAGGTTTGCTGGCTAAACAAATTATGTCAAGATCCTTGTATAAGGAAAAAAATCAGAATTAGCCTATAATTACTTTCCAGTCACATTTTAAGTTTGTGTCCCCTGATTAAAAGTGACCAGAGCTGCATGCATAATTCCAGAGAAGGTGGCAGAAGAGGCTTCTATAATGGCATTAACATTCTCCTTCTCCTGGAAATACTTCCATGGATATGTGCTTTTTGTCAGATCTACTTCAGACTGGGAGTCTGTCATCATCTCAAGATCAACAAACAGACCCAGGTTTTTCCCTTCTTCTGTCATTTCCAACTGATGAGCTCCCAGCTTGCGGCAGAGATTCTTGTTAGCAATTCCCAAGGGCATGACCTTGTACTTTCCACTATTAAATTTCATCCCATTTCCAGTGTGCCAGCACTCCATGTTATCCAGCTCTTCCAGCAGCACAGCTATTCCTGCTGCTCAGCCGGTGCCTCCCAGCTTTGTGCCATCAGCAAATGCCATCAGCTCTCTCCTACCTTTTGTTCCAAGCCCTGTCTAAAAAATATTGTGCAAGAGCAAAAGCACACACGGGCCAGGCTCTGGTTGTGGGATCCAGGGAGGTAAGGCTACATGGGGGGAACATGGAAATCTAGACACTTTCTGCCCACTCTTCCCTTTATAATGTCAAAAATTCCCTTGGTGCACCCACAGCTGGTGTATGTTTGAGGTGTTTTCCACCTAGCTATCTTTTTTTATGGACCTGCTTTCCATTAATTTTATGAATAAGTTAAAACTTCTGTTATAGATCCATGTCCAGGAAACAATTATCAAGGGTATAATCTTAGTTAATCTTAGTTAAAAGCAATCAATCTTTATGTATGTGTAAAGACACATCACATCTCTATTTTACATTTTTAAACTTACTTGTCTGTCCCAAATTTTTTCCTATTTATTTTATATTTTAAGCTTTTAATGCTCTTGAGGTCACACTAACAAGTGTCTAAATGGCTGGATTGCTTTACCTCCTCCTGCTTAAAACCAGCCAGTGCTTCAGGAGTTCCTACATAATTCATTACCAGCCTCCACCTCCCAAATTAAAACCCCTGTCCTGGATGAGTGAGGATACACTCCAGTTCTTTCAGGACTCTGGGCTTGGGAACACCTCATTCCCCGAGCTGTGTGTCAGGTTCTCACAGGCCTTGCTCTCCCTTTGGGTCCAGTAATTTCTATTTCCATAAAATAATTCTCATCCTTTGCCCTGTTCATCATGGAAAATAGAAACAAAAGTCATTTAACACGGGGCCATGTATTAAAAAATAGACTGGAACACAAGATACAGAGAGGTTTGGGACACAAGACACGGAATGTCTCCATGCACTGTGTATGACCAGATTGGAAAGATAAAATGTATAAATATAACAAGCAGCTGGAAGTGCCAGCTTTTCCTGTTACAGGGAGGACACTGCAGGATTTCCCCCTCTTTAAGGACCAGCAGGAGCATCCAGCAGGTTCTGCTGTACACGAGCCCCAGGTCTCCAGGATACAGCTTCCCAAAGTAGGTCATATTTGATCTCCCTCCAGGCACACTGCAAAAGGCAACATTTAACAGGGACTTCTCAAAATTCATATTTTGCTTGCTGATGCTGTCAACACACATCCTTTTCAGCTACAGCTCTACTGGCTCTACATATTTTCACTCCTTTTGAGTGTAAACAGGCCAGGAATCCTGTTTTTCCCTTCAGTTACCTGTACTTCTTCCAAAGTTCCTCTGAAAGTACATATTGACATTCAGATCACATTTGCATTCAGATGATGGCTTGTTGTTGGAAAAAACCCCTTCAGAGGGGCTGATTAACTTCCTTTCAAATGTTTGCTGTCTCTGACCAAGGGAGCCAAACCAGAGCACAACTCACTGCGTGGCTCATATCTGAGTGTGAAGACACAGGCTTCTGTATTTTGCATTGTTCCCTCTGAACACTTGTGCTCCTTCCAGCTTAGACATGATCTAATGACAGACTCAAGTCCATCTGTTACAATGACTAGCCTTGGACTCAGAGGGAGAGTCCTGTGGATAATTTAGGAATGCATTTTATAGCTACTTGCAAGCATTTCATTTCAGATCAAGGCAAACACGAGGAGCAGGTGGAAATCTCCCGCAAAAGTACAACCTGACCTACATACGGTATTGTAAATTAAAGATATGTATAAAAATAAAACATTCATGATCCCTCACAGTTGCAACAAAGCCCAGATATAAATCTTGCTGCTGGAAAGGAGCTCCATTGCACAAGGCTTAGCTAGAGCTTCATTTTGGAGCCAGCAACGTTCCTGCCACCTCCAACACTGCTGCTACTCTCCAGCTTTCCTGTGTTTTCTGTAGCTTAATGCTCACAGCCCTTTTGCTTTATCACTTGTCTCTCAGTTTCCATGTGTTTTTTGGCAGTCCTGCCTCGTGCTGGCTCCCAGCTCCCCATTACCTCATGCTTTAGGAGCCACGGGCTGCGCAGGGTGGCTTGGACAGCGCGTGGCCTGGTGGCGTGGGGCCACACATGTTCCTGCAGCTGAGCTGAATGTCACCAGAGCAATGCAGGAAACATCAGCCAGAAGACCTTGTGCACCAGAATGGCTTCTGTAGATTACAGAATATTCTGAGTTCAAATAGACTCATGAGGATCATCGAGTCCAAATGGCCCTTACAGAGATTGAAGCCACAGCCTTGGTGTTATCAGCACCATGCTCTGACCAACGGAGGTAATCTCAGGTTATAGTGAAATAGGGTGTTTCTCCAGGGGTTTTTGAGGATCCTGAGGAGGATGAATGGCAGTGGATGCTATGAGGTGTGGGAACATACACCTCAGCCCCCCTCAGCATACACTTCCACTGTTACCTGACTCACAGATTGGCCAAGGTGGCTGCCAAACCTCCGAGACCCTGCCTGTTCCACAGCCTTGTTCAGCCAGTGCCAGACTTATGGACCTCACAGGGGAATAATGGGGAAGGGACAAGTTGGCTTCACAGAATCACAGAACAGCAGGGACTGGGAGAGACCTCTGGAGATCACCCAGTCCAACACCCTGGAGATGATTTCCTGGAGCAGGTGACACAGGAACACACCCAGGGTTTGGATTATTCCAGAGGAGGAGTCTCCGTGCTCTCCCTGGGCAGCTGGTCCAGTGTTCTGCTCAATGGATAGCTCTTCCTCATGTTGAGGTAGAACTTCTCGTGTTTTAGTTTATGACCATTGCCCCTCGTTCTGTCTCTGGGCATCACTGAAAAGAGTCCGGTACTGTGCTCTGACACCCCTTGAAGATACTTGCACGGATTGATGACATCCTCTCTGTTTTCCCTTCTCCAGAGTAGCCAGTCCCGGCTCCCGCGGTGTCTCCTCCTCAGGGAGATGCTCAGTCCCTTACTCATCCCAGTCGGCCCTGCCTTCCCTCCCCGGACGGGCCGAGGGATGGCAGCCGCCTCCGGAGGGCACGGCAGCGCTGAGGCGAGAGGGGCCGCGATGTTGCAGAGTAGAAATAACTTTTCACCGTCCAGGAGGTCAGACCTTGGAAGGAGCTGCCCAGGGAGGTGGAAGAGTCACCCTCCCTCGGGGCGTTCAAGAGGCGTCTGCATCTGTCGCTGGGTGATGTGGTGGTTTAGGAGTTACGGTGGCGGTGCTGGGCTGACGGTTGGAAGAGATGATCTTAAACCAGCAGATGATCTTCCAGCCTGGGTGATGCCGTGATTCCGCTATTCCGCGATTCCCGGATTCCGCGATCCCACGGCGCCCTCCGCGCAGGCCGGGAGCCGCCCCCACCTCCCTTCCCTCCCCTCAGGGCGGCGGGCGGGAGAGGCGCGCGCTCCGCCCCGCGGGGGGAGGAGGGAGGAGGCCGCGCGGCCGCCATGTTGTTGTGTCCGTGAGGCGGCGTCGGCGGCCCCGAGCCCACAGCGACCCCGGTCCCGGCAGGACGCCGCGCCCCGGCACGGGCGGGGGCTCCGCGCCATGCCCTGCCCAGCGGTAAGGACCCGCCGGGGTGCCCCTTGTCCCGCGGCGGGGAGGGCCGGCCCGCCGCG
>VZTB01017810.1:487862-570717 GCA_013397245.1 Thryothorus ludovicianus | reverse complement strand
AGGCGGCCCGGCGGCCTCTTGTCCCCGGGCGGGCGGCGATGCCGGGCGGCCCCGGGCCGGGCCCGGCGCTGCGGGGTTCGGGCGGCCGGGGCAGGGTGGGCTCCCCGGGGCAGGGGGTTCCTACTGCCCGTGGGCCTCGCTGCCTGCCCCCCCTGCCCGGCCCGCGGGGATGGCGGGTCCCCACCGAGCCTGGCCGGGGATCGTCCCATGCCGCTGGCAGCCGCCGGCCCCTGTTCGGCTGCTCCGGCCGCTGGGGCTGTGGTGTCAGCAGTGTTCAGCTGCCCTTGTGCGTGCGGCCGAAATTCCCGTTCCTTTTATAAGTGGGACCTGATAAGGCTTTTTATTTATATGATTTTGGGGCTTTAATTACGCCTCTTCCCCGTGTTCCTTTTAACAGTCCTGTTCTTTCGCTGGGATATGAGCAGATGTTGCCCTTCCCTGGTAAGTGCTTTGCCCCCCGACATGGAGTTTTAAGTTTGTGCATTGAAGTTGTTCCTGCTCTTGCTGTTTTAGAGAATGCTTTTTGATCAGCAGATGAGACCTGGTGTTTCTTCACAACTTTGTGCCGGAAACTGATTTCTTTCCTTTTTGTGCACACTTCCCTTACTGGGGGAAGCTTGGGTGTGAGCTTGTAACTCTTGCAGACTTCAGGTCTTGCAGGAACTTTTCTGTGTGCTTCACCCGTTTTTCTTGCGTGATGTAGCCCTGTGCAATAAGGCTTTCTTTTAGAAGAAGAGAACTTGGTGAATCACGTCAGGTAGTGCTGAGTGGAAGCACAGCTTGGCTTTCTGGTGAATATAAAGGCATATTTATATTATAAAGGTGAGTCTACTGGGAAGGGGTGGCAGCGTGACGGAAGGAGCTGTGACAGGTTTGTTGTAGTACCTGTCATGCTCTGAGCTTCAGATAAAGAAATGAGATGCCTTTTGTCTGCTACTAAAGCATGCGGTATTTGGAAATGAACTTTTTTGGTGGAGATGAAGGAGGTTTTGTGAAGGAGTGCTTGCAGACTGGAGGGGAGGAGGCTGACATCTGATACCTGCTTTGCTTCAGCTGTTACTGATTACAGTGGGTTTGGGAGATAGAAGTGATGCTTGCTTTCCTAGCACAGGAAATACTGGGCTGTAAGTGTTGAAACTTTGTGCAGATAAGTGAAGCTGGGGTATGAGGTTCTCAAATGCTTCAGGGACAAGTGGTTCTGTGCTTGCAGTGGAGCTTGGGGAAGGGCAAAGGTGCACCAATAGTGATGTTTTTCTGAATGTTTGCACTGAAGGGTGCTCTTGTCCCACTTCAGGTTATAGGAATGATAAATTGAGAGCTAAGCTGAGTTCTTTCACTGGCAGTGCTGTAGGTGCCTGTCTGGGGTACTTTTAATATCTATTGTATGAACTGTCTACACTAGCAATTATTAAAATATCAATGTTAACCTGCTCAAGGAACAAACCATGCAACTCACAAATGATACCACAAAAGTGGAATAGGTCAGCTTGATACGCTCTCATTTTATTTTATTTATTTATTTTCCATAAAAACGGCCATCTGCAGCTGGAGGAGACAGAAATGGAGCCTGCCCAGGCTTCTGAAATAGAGGATAAAATATTTTCTCTCAGATCTCATTCCACCTACGTGCAAGCCAGGATGATGGAGAGAAGTATGTTGTCAGCTTGCAGAAGTAGGAGGAACGTGACTGTGCAGTGCTTTGCTGGCAAGTAACCTGGAGAAAAGGAGTAACTTAAGGAGGAGGGGATCTTTGGGCTGCTGGACAGGGGCCTAGCAAGTCTGATAGGACAGGGAAGAGGAATTGTCTCTGTGGAGGAACTGACTGGGTTCCCATCCATCATGGAGTTTGAGATCTTTTCACCTGCACAGCTCAGAGGACTGTGAAGGTTGTTCCTGCTCTGGTGGCTTCCTATTGGGAATTGTAACTGGATGCAACAGGATAGGACTCTTCCAGTTGGTATTGGTGGTGTCTTCAGAGCAGGTGACTCTAGAAAGCCAAATTAGTGCTTATCAAATCCTCTGAACCAGAATGAACGTCCAGATGCTTAAACATGCGTGTGTTTCATAGTAGCTTATGCTGGCTGAATCAAAGTAATGTCGTGTTTCTCTCAAAATAACCTGTTACATACAGAAATGATGGGCAACTGTTCTGCATTTGCCTCCAGCCTGAGTAGCTGGTGGTGTCAAGATCTGCCTGTGAGATCCCATGTGGGTTTTAAACTCTGAGAAATGAGCTTCGTGTCTTGTAACTTCAACTGTCTTCTAGATATTGGTGCCATAACTTCCCAGTGCTGTCAGGAAAACTTCAGGATATGCTTAGGACTCAGTTTGTGCTGTAATTCTTGTGAATAACTGGATTGTTAAAAGGCAAGTATTTCTTTCTTCGTGGCGCTTCAAAATTTCATGGTGCATGAAAGACCTCAAAGTGAAATTAGTGGCAAAGTGAAGACCTTGAAGTGAAGTCAGTGGCAATTCAGGAATTTGAAATACTGACATTTTACTGGGACTGTTTCCTATGCCCTCAACTCCTGCTGCCTTCCAGCTTCTACCTTATGTGTTAGCCCTGAACCGTGCAGGATTGCTGTGTGCATTGGCTTGCAGATGTGTCAGCTGCTTGTGGGATGGGCAGAGGTCACAAACCACAGCCTCCTTTGGTGTCAACTGGCTTTATTTGGAGGACAGCTTTAGCAAAACGGCCCAAACTTTGTCCCTTTACTTTGAGCACTGACAGAATGGACTTGATACCACAGAATTCTAAGGGTGAACTGGAGTGTGAGTAGCCCCGACCTGTTCTTCCCCTCACCTGCTTAGTAGTTTCTGGTAGTGATGTCAAGGAGGTGACCCCCAGCTGGCTGTAGGTTTCCAAGGGAAAGTCTTCCCTTTAAGGAAAGCTTGGAGTCTGTGCCTGCTGCTCTGAGCTACAGGGAGGAAGCAACCTGTAGTAGCAGGGGAGAAATGCAGCATGATCTAGTTGCAAGCAGTGGTATCTCTGATGTTCAGTCTGTTACAGGTGTCAGGTTGTGCTGCTCTGAGCCACAGGTGCTCTGTTCTCCTTCAGGAAGTCCCAGTGTGCAGCTGGAAGTGAGGCTTGGGCCTGCTGAGCCATGCAAAGTGAGCTGGGGAGGAAGGGAGGGAGGGCAAACCAGCAGCTTTCTGGAATGTTGGTTGCAATGGGAAAGCTGTTTCTGGAGTCATGGATGTCCAGCAGGAAATACTGTTTGTAAAAGCTTCACTTAATACACAGTTGCTGATTCCTGGCCTTGGTTTGTCTTCTGAAACTTCTCAGACTCAGAGTCTTCAGGTGAAGTCTGGAAGCAGCAGTTGTTCTGACACGTGGCTGCAGGTTGAGCTGGTAACTGGAGGTGTGCTCTTTAGGGCTTCCTGGGGGCAGCTGGATTCCTCAGAGGCTCTGTTCCTCCTCTTGAGTATTAATGCTGAAAAGAGTTGCAACAAGGTAGCTGTGGTAGGATCCATCTGGAAGTTGTTTTGGAATTCGTGTGTGTCTATGCATGAGTGAGGCAGCTAATGACATTTTAATGGCTATCGTGGTGGTGGTGGAACTCTTCCAAACTCTGATAAGGGGGAAAAAACCCAGGCTCTGCAAAAGACTGACTAAACACGGTGTTCTTGGTCTTCCTTGGGGGAGCTGGATTTCAGAAGACAAAGCTGGATGTTCCTTTTTCAGTGATATTGTAACTAAACTTATCCAAGCTGCTGTATTGAATTATTACCATTTCTGAAAAATTAATACCTTGAGCAAGACTTCAGTGGAAGTTGGTTTTGGAGTAGTAAATCCATTATTTTTCCTCTTGAGTAGGAATGCAGCGAAGTAGAGCAGCATTGGTGGGCTGGCTTGGGGGCAGGCAGTTGTACATAACCACTCATGCCAGTAATGAAATGTGTCCTCAGTAACACAAGCAGATAGATCCTAAGTATATTAACTCCCTTTTAAAGAGAAATGGAATGAAAATACTGAATTGTAAATACTTCAGAATGCAACTTTGCAGTTGGGTGTTGGTTGAAGGAGGGCAGAACATCAAAGAAGCTGAGGCTTGGAGGAGCCCTGGGAGGTGACAAGCAAAGCTTGCCTTGCTCAGCACATCCCACTGTTGTTTGCAGCGTTTCATTGTGATGGGCTGACAAACCATGATGGAAATGAGGCTGGGGTTGCTGTAGAGAGCTTCATCCGAGGTGCTGGTGGAGCTGATGCTGTCCCTGACTTCTGTGGCATTGCTTGTTCACCAAATGATTCTGCAGCATGCAAACAGCGTGGTGGAGGTCAGCTTCAGATTCTGTATCTGGTGAAGCATTAGAACTAGTGCTAGATGAGCTTAGCTTGGACAATTATCCTGTCACCTGTGGAATTAGCTTGAAGCTGGAATGAAATCAGAAACTTGGTGTTAGTCCCTGGCTGCTTGGGAAGAGCTGGGCTTTGTGGAGTGCAGCCAGAACAGACCACTCCCCTGACTGGGGTGTGTTCTTCAGAGGGAAAACCAGAACAAGGAATGTTCAAATGTTTGAGCTTCTGGGACTGGACAGCAGGGAAGGCTGCCGTGGGGCTCAGAGCTTCCAGAACGTGGCCTAGAAAGAATGAATATCCATGTGGGAAAGACTTGTATTCTGTTAGTCTGGTATTTAACTGTCTTCTTCCATCCTGTGTGTGTTGATTTCAAGCTGTGTGTTCCGTGCTCCCCTCCATTTGATTTTATTCCAAAAGCTCCTGCATCATCTTCAGAGGAACCTTGTCTTGGGTTAATTTCAGAACTGAAGTTATTCTTTACTGGGCCTATCTCTAGCAGATAGACCAGATTTAACCTCTCAGCTCCTGCTTGGTTTAGCCCTTACTGAGATAAGAATTGAAAAAGACTTTTTCCACTGTAATCTCTGCTACCTGCTTTTCAAGGGAACATCATTATCCAAGCAACTTCCTGGATGTTGTTTCTCCCTTGCTGTGGGCACACCAGGCCCATGGCTAAGACTGCTACCAAAGGCTTTTGTACCCTATTTTAAGAAAGATTTTCATCGGGTAAAACCAGTGAAAATGGTATAAATCTTTCTTTAACTGTGATTTCTGAAAACAAAGTGGCATGAAGTAAATCTCTAGGGTGCCTGTCTGTATGATGAAGTCTTTTGTATATACAAGTCTAATAGTCTCTGAGTATTTTGGACTGTTCTGGTACTCTGAGATTTAGTTTCTGGAACATGTAATCAGTATGAGGGGAAGTAATACATTTCAGGTTGAATTTGTGGAGGAAGGCTGCTGCATTGCCATAATTAAGTCTTTGTAGTTTTTCTTTCGAATACCAGAGATTTGTGCACTGGTATAGACATTATTTATAGAAACACTGGTAGAACAGTTTTGTGTTGCCCTTTTGTGGGCCTCATTTGCTTCTCCGAGTTTGGGTTTGCAAACCAGGGCTGTAATCAAAGCCTTAATTCTGTGGTGTTACCTGAAAAGACAGAGAAATACAAAGTTTCTTTTCCCCTGTACCTTTAAAGGAGGGTTTTGACTTCTCTATCAACCAGGAAAGGGCAGACTCCTGACAAAATGAGACTTGTTTTCTCCAATGCTGCTTTTTTTGCTTGTGGAAGTGCCTGGGGGAAGCTGCTGCCAGGCACCTGGGGAGAGAAGAGGAGAGGACAGACATTGTCTGTAGATTGATACAGAGTCTGTGAAGACAAGATGCACTTGGTTGGCTTCCTGAGTGCCCTTGGAGAGCAGAGCAGAGGTAGGACTTGCTGCAGGGCATCTCCCCAGCTGCCCTGAGAGCAGCCTTTCATGTAGGGCTCATGTGCATCATAAGACTCCGGGCCCTGTGCCTCTGACTCTTCAGTTCCTCTGAGCTTTAACTCTTCTGGGCAAGTAGGATTCTTATTTTTTGGGGTTTCTGTACAGCTGGTGGCAGGATTTCAGAAAACAGATGGAAGACCAGATCTTCCCTTGAGTATCATCCTTGTCATGTAGAGTTTAGCACTGTCTAGGTCGAGAGTAGACTACCAGAATACTGATTTTGGTTTTTCAGTTGTTAGGAGTAGTAGTTGAAAGTACTGAAGAGTTCAGTGAAACTGAAGCGTGGATTAAAGGAACTGTAACAAAAAGACTGAGGACATAGAGATTAAGAACAATTTATTTGAACTGTACTGGTGGAACTATTGCTGTGGAGTCTTTATACCTTCCACATCCTACAGAAGATGCTACCTGAGTTAAAGTAACTTCAGGTACGTTTGAAGTGAGGCCTCAGTTTTGTACAGGAGATGTCAGAAGGATCCAGTCTAGCAGCTGATCTACCATTAAGCTCTGTCCTGTCACTCTTATGGTATCACTATGTCCATTCAAAATGAATTTGAGTCCAAAACTGCCTATGGAAGTGGCTGCCTTAAGGTCTGGAATTGGTGGAAAGTTTCCTTTGTATTTCTAGGACTGGAATTGGTGGAAAGCATTTCCCTGGAATATCCTATCCAGTAACTAGGAGGGTCCCAGCAGCCTGAGTGTCCCTGTTGTCCTTGCAAGTGGGTGAGGACAGGGAGGAAGCCAGTGGCTGTGGCTGTCTGATCCCATCTCTTGGAGCCATAATTGACTAAATGTGTACCTGGGAAAGCTTGGCTTGTTCCATTGCTATCTGAAAGCATGTAATTGCTATCTTGGAAACTTAAACCAGAGAGAGATGAGCTGCTGAGAAGTTGTGCTGGTTGCTGCATCCTTGTTGGGCTGGAGACCTTTGCTTGGAGATCCTTTCAGATCTAGTGCTGGATGTGCTACAACTGGAATCCTGGAATCTGTCCTCAGTTTTACCTGCACCCAGCCTTTGGTGTCTTCTCCAACTGAAATTACCATTGTCAAAGCTGACTTCTGCTGTTTCGTGGGTCTCTAAGTTCAGGCTTTTCAAATACTTGTCTGTCTTCTGACCAAGAACAGATGAGCCAAAATTAGAGGCAGTGAGAAGAAAAATCAGCTGCCATATCATAGAGCAGCTTGGCCTGAAATTTAATGTGAGGACATTTGTCTGAACTCTCTGCAGCTGGGTTGCTGTGGTCTGACCAGAGTAGAAACACCTTTCTTTTAAGTGTTGTGACCTGATAGCTTTGATTTTTTTTTTAATTGTTGTATTTGAGTTTTGTTTATTTTCTTTTTATTTGCTTCTGAAAGCAAATACCTAGTGTAGTGTAGGCATGGTTGAACTTTTGATCCAAGAAACCTGACTAAAATATCTAAGCAGATTGCATTTCTAGATGATTTTGATTATTTTCCTTTAATAAATGGAAGCTTGAAAGCAAGTGAAGTGTACTTAATGTAAACTTGCAAATTTACTGTCATTGCCTGCAGAACTTTTCTTTCCATCTAAACACTGTGCATGTTTTTTTAAGAGTGCATAAGCTTTTCATCAAATTAATGACTAATCCTTATCAAGCAAGTGTTCATCTTTACAATTAGAGAACAGGAATGCTTAATTGTGTGCTGATTGGTGAACATACTAGTCATGAGTACATTTGAGAATTCAGATTCTTAATTTTCTCTCACTGCTGGTAGCAGGAATTTGCTGTGAACAGGGCATTATATTCTGGTTGGATACCCATTTTAATTAAATTATTATCTTTGTCTATGTTCAGTGAACCTTTCTTTGAGTAACTTCCAAAAGAATGCACCTTTTTGCACTTTGGGAAAATCTGAACTCTCTGAGGAAAAAGGAGGAAGATGGAGCAAGGTAAATATTTTGAGGTCTGCTCAACTTTCCTTGTAGGTTTGGCTGGTGGATTATGGTCAAGGCACTGTTGTGTTCTAATACAGAATACAATAGCTTGCTTGTTTTCTTTTACTTTGGGCTGGAATCTCTTAATCCTTTCAGACTCAAGCATGAGTATCACATGATTTGGAGGTGTTTGGTTAGTGTACTTCACTGCTGCAGAGCATCCCTGGACATAACAGATGAGTAAATTAGGGCTGCACAGGGAAGCCACATGGAAATTTTCAGTTTTGGAGATCCCTGGCCAAGTGTTTAATATTTTGTGCTGGGCTGTGTTCTGGCAAAACCATCTGGTCACTTAGAGTTGTCAGTAAGGAAGGAGATCAGATACCTGCTCTAAAATTCCAAATTCATTATAAAAAGGATTCCAGCTTCAGTGTACTGACACTGTACCTGTGTGTTCAGTGTCCTACAGTGTTCAAATCATTACAAGGGGATTTGGAGGGAAACCTTGCAGGAAAACTGGTGGTACAGCTAATTGTAGGGCCTTCTTTTGGAGTCTGTGACCACATGGAATGTCAGTGCAATAGAACTATATAGGTAATACATAAACCCTTGTTGAAGTAAACGAATAATAAATATTCATTAACAGTGAATTTCAAAAAGTGGTAACTCCCTGTATAGCTGTCTAATGGTGCCAATGTGCCTGGTCACTGTCATGTTGCTTTTCCTCCCTTCAGTTCTACAGGCTTTGGAAGCTGGAACCAAAATGCCTTGCACTTGTCAAACTGGAATTTTGGCTTTTAAATGACAGGCTGAATGCTGACACTGACTTGGGGAGAGGACTGGGCAAGGGGTTTTCTAAAATAGAATACAATTTCCCTAAAGTGCTGAAATACGGGAGTGAACTGAGGATTGCCAAAAGAGTTAGAAAGTGCTGGTCTTGACTGTTGGTGTTGCTTTTGCAGAATTTGGTCTGTTAAGCACAAGATCAGGGCAGTAGCTTCAGTCCCTGGTTCTGCCTGCAGCTGGAGCCGGCTGCTTCCCAAGGTGTTCACTTGCATCAGAAGAATTGCAGAGGTAATTGGGCCACTGGAATCGTGGTGGCTCTATACTTAGCTCATTACTCCAGGCAAATTATCCTTTCCTTCTCCAGTGTTGACTGGCAGACTGCTGAGCTGTCTAGCTTTCCATTGCTGAGGCATTCCAACTCCTCTGCAGTGTTTTCATTGCACAGGCACTTCTTCCTGTGAACTCTTGAAGGGCTGACAATAACTGAGCAGCACAAGGGTCTAAGGGTGGGAGGTCTAGAGTAATTCCCTGAGGAGACAGCAGTGCCAAACCTGCTGTTGTAATCAGCTCCGAGTAGGAAGCAATCTGGAAACCTGCTTGGTGCTCTGCTCACCTGTGGAGGGTGGTTGGATTCATCACTGCCACTGCTGATGCCTGAGCTGGGTGGGTCTGGTGGAGGAGTCAGCCTGGGGACTTGTGGACAAAGAGTTTTGCTTCATTTGACATGTATAAGACTGGTATAGCAAAGACAATAAGAGCTATTTCTTGCTTTCTTTGTGAAGCCTGGTTTTTTGCTAAGATGTTTGTGTAGGTCCCAGTTGTGCTTCCCTCCTTGCAGGGTCACACCCAGAGAGCAGCCCCATTAAAGCTAATGGTGCTGTTGCATCATGTCCCAGCCCGCCTTCAGCACTCAGGTATGAAGACTTTTCCTCTTGCATAAGGCACCTGAATTTGCTCTGGTCAGGGAGGAAGTGCTTGGCAGCTCCCTAAAGAGTAAGTTACAAGCTGCTGTGCCCTGTAGCTTATTTTTCTAAACATTAGTATTTCAAGTTATTGTCCAGCTTTCTAAACCGTATGAGTGCCTGAGGCTGGACCACTGCTCACAGAGGCAGGGATTGTCTGAGCAGTCCTTGGATGCAGATCCTTTCCTGCTTCCAGCATGCCTCTCTCTCCTAGACCCAAATTATTTGGTATTCAAAGCAGAGACCTAGTAGGGCTAAGCCTCATGTATTTGAACATATTTCAAGATCCCCAGGACTGCAATATGGCTTAATCTACTTTGTCTCCTTCCAATTTTGAAGTATTTCTAACTACTGTTAGACTTTCTTTCTCGTTCTTCAAAAAAAAAAAAAAAAAAAAGAGCTTTTAGTCTCATTGTCAACCCTTACTGCCATGTGTCAATCCCAGCAGACCAAGTTGTGTAGTAGTTGAGAAATTATTTTTCTGTAAGTATGCTGCAGGTCTAGTGATGTATATTGAGATAAAGTGACTTCAAAAGGAGAAGGAGTGGTCAATTAAAACATGCCTTGTCCAAAGAAATTGGTTTGAAGTGACTCAGATCCTAAAAAGAACAAGAAAGGACTGGAGGGTTTTGTGCAAGAAGTGAGCAGGTGGGCTAGGGAGAATCTAGTTTAGCTTACAGCTTAAAGGCCTAAAGCCAAAACACCCTCCAAACCTAATTTATGCACTTCAATTCCACAATTTTTATGCTGCCTCTTGCCAAGACAATTAAAGAATTCCAGAGCTGATCTGAATTTCCAGGCTGGGTTTGGAAAGTGATAGCCACTTCTGCAGGTGCAGAGAACATTCCAGTCTCTTCTGGTAGGCTGATGGGTCTTGGTGGTTTCTTTGCTGACACATTTGATTTTCAGGAGTCTGGAGATGTGGCTATGGAGCACATTTGTGGTGCATTTGCAGGTGTAGCCAGCTGGGGTTTTGCTGCTTGTGGAAGGACAACTTGTAAACTTCCATGGATTGATTAACAGTAACTTGATTTAAGTAAACTTTAAGCTGATGTTGTAGCATCTGTTTTCTAGAGCTTCAAACCTCTTTGACTCTGGAAAATGCAGGAGAGAGAACTTAGGTCCCTGTGTGGAGTTGCTGTCCTTAAGATCTGCTTTGCTATTTGTAAATAATTAAAATGTGGAAGGGGAAGGAATAACCTGGGGTCAGTTCAGAGGGGATTGTGCAGGTGTGTGAAGGTAATTTTGGTAGGGCAACCCTGTGCATCCATTGTGCCTGCAAAAGAAAACACAACCAGCACCTTGACTGAGTAGCAATTAATCAGATTGTGCCATTGTGTTCTTCTCTGGGTCACCCTTTGGTGAGTGTTGTTGAAAGACTTGACTTAGCAGAGTTTGTACGTGTTGAAACAAATTTGATGGCTTGAAACTTGTCTGAAGAATCTGCTGCTTGTTAGGTGACTCCTGAAGGGCTGTGACCCCTAAAAATCATGACTTGGTTACTGTGATTATTTTTTTAATAACATTTTAACCAGATCTCAGCGATTGAACTACAAACTGAGAGTTTATTGCCTATTAAGAATGTGAAAGAGAAAGTGTGAACTTTCCTGTGGAGCTGGGAATCCATGGATCGTGCTGGATGAGTGACAGCTCAGCCTCTACAGGGAATTCAGAGCATCTTTGCCATGTTATAAAAAGCTTGTTGCCTGGTGCTGATCTGTTCCTCCAACACTGAGCTTTTTGTAACCTTTAAACTCTTAAGTATAGGTTAAGAATTTATCCTGTTAAAACCTGCATTTGTTTGAAGAGTTAACTCCTGCTTGTTCACCTCTGTCCTACATCTCTAGATCTCAGTTATTTAAATACCAAGGTGTGTGTCACTCAAAACCTACCTACCCAGTGAGTTCTTTAGCAGAAAAGTAAATGTGTCCTGGAGTGAACAAGCAGCTGTGCCTGTCTTGCTACATCTTTCTCATTCAGTTTTGCTTATGGAACAGCTAAATCAGGATTTAGGAGTTGATCTGCTGGTGAGTTTTTGTGAAATCTTGGAAATTTCTTGAAATATTTGAGATAAGTGTCTATCACTTATCTTGAAGTGATATATTTTACATTGTATCTGATGGCAGTTTTACAAATGTTCTTTTTGGGGAGGAAAAGTCCTTACTAGTGTCTCATCTACACAAAATAGACTGGGTCAATGCTTTGCCATATGCTAGATATATGGAATATCTTAAAAATTAAGTAGGTTGGATGGAAGGGTCTGAAGGCTTCAACTCTGAAGTAAGGAATTAGTCTTCCAGTTTGTCTAGTTAGATGCCCTGTTTTGAAGCCTCACTGAATTTTTAGTGGAGAAGTAGATTTGTTTGGTGTTACACAGTAGACTTGAATTATATCCTTTTTTAGTACTTTGAGATAGCTTGATGCAAACTTTTCACAGAAGTGGTGCTCTTACTGAGCTGCTAGGGGGGTGTTAGGTTCATCACAATTCCAGTGTTGTTCTTCCTCTTCCTTCCAGTGCTTTAACTCCCTGTCAAAAGTGACAGAGTGACAGTGCTCCTTGCAGACCCATGTGAGGTAGAAATCTGCAGCTCTGTCTGTTCAGAGTCCATTGCCTGTTCAGAGTTGAACAAGCAGCCTTAGTTCTGTGCTTAGCATGTCTGCACTGATGCTCTGAAGGGGATTTGAACCCTTCTAGACTTGCTGCAAGAGCAGCATTTAACAAGTTTGCATTTTTACAGTGCTGTGTTTCTGTGGCAGAAGGGTGCCTGTGCTGATGGTGCTGCCTTAGAGCAGCCCTCACTGGGCACAGAGCTGTAGCCTGGGATAGGAACACGGTTACAGAGCTGCTCCATGGATCCTGTGACTCTGGGGGCTTGGGCTGACCTTCTGGCACAGGAAGGCCTCAGTACTGAAAGGGTATCCACTACTGATGATTTCAAATGATCCTGCAAAAATACAGCTCCTGAAACTGTTTTGTATCTGAGGTATCGCTTCAGATATGCTTGAGATTTATGTAGGAAATGGAAGCAGATACATTCCTTTTCCTCAGAGCTTTTATTAATTGTTAACTGAAGCACTTGAATTGCTGGGTTTTGTTTAGTATTTGTGGTAAGATTTGATATGTTGCTTGATAAACATTCACGTGTTTTGCACAGATAAAATGTGCTTAGTCCGTGTGGGTTCTGGAGTAGTGGGCTGTTGGATTTGTGGATGTTAAGATGCTTATGTATTTAATTCAGCAGTGAGAACTAATGCACTGAACCTTCATCCTGGAGAGTTACTTAGTAACATTGTTTGTCCCTGAGCTGCAAAAATAATGCTGAGGAAATTAGCAAGGTTAAATGGAAATTGTACAAGGCATAAAAGTATCTATTTCAGAGCCTCTGCTAGAGATAATAAAGCCTTCAGTGGTTACTGTGCTCAAACGCAGACTACTCTTCACCTATAGAATCAAGACTTGCAGTTCTTGCAACTCTGAGTTATATTTGATCTTGGCTGTAAGCAGAGTGATTGCTCTGAGCTTCCCATCGAGCTCCAAGGTGTGATTCCCTCCAAAGCTCTCCCAGGGAGGGCAGAGCATGGCTGGGTGTGCTGGCAGTGAGTTACTGCAGAGCACTGGCAGCCCTCTGCCATGGGATCATGTATCCGGCTGGGAGGTAAGGCCACTCTGCCAGCACAGTTAATCTATTTTTGATTTGTCAGGATCTCAAAGACAGAAACAAAAAGCACTTTGTCCTGGAAGACTGACACTTGAATGGCTCTTTGCATTGTCTATTCAGTGGTGCTGGAGCACTGCTCTGCAGTGAGCACATTGTTGTGTGGCAGTCACTCCTCTGGGCAGTTCACAGCTTTCCTGAGCATCTCAGAGCAGCAGCTTCACATGAGCCACTTGTTTGAGCAGCTCCAAGGTCAGCCTCAGAACCCGGGGAGACTTCCATGACAACTGGTGGCCCTTCAGCACAATCAGTCTGTGCCAGGGCTGACTCTGCTGCCTTCGTCACCCCCTGGCTGCTGGAGCTCCTGCCCCTCAGTCGAACGAGAGCACAGTATCCCTGGAGGTGCTCTTTCAGCAGTGCTGAAGAAGCTCCAGAGGATCTCTGGAAGTGTGGTGGTCGCTCCAGAGAATCATTTATAAAGCATAAATATTTATGCTTTACTGCTGGAATAATCTGACAAAATATTCTGGAAATATTGCAATCTATGGCCTGGTTATTTTTAAAAAATATTGTAATAAGCCTTTCTTCAGAGCTTATTCCAAGTGTCAACATACAGGAAAAAAGCCTGAGTCTTTACCTCACTGTGTAGTTATTCTGTGACTATTTTATGAAGCTGTGATTGTCAGGGCTTTTAATTTCTCATACATATGAGAGCTGTGTGAGAATTTCCCTAATACTTGCAGGTGATCATGAAGTATTTGGTTTATCTTTACATAGTTGAGCTTGATTCCTACTTTTATTCCATGCTGTTTAGGTTTCTGTTTGCATTTACCTCAGTTAAACAATAATAATTAACTCAAAGCATTGAACTGATGCAGTTATCATATTGGGAGAATAAAGCAATAGCCATAATGCAATAAGCATTACTGCAACTTCCTGGTAATGAAAATTCCAGCAGCAGAGTGCTTGATTTAATTTTTAAGCTTTGAGAAAATAGTGGTCGTGATAAAGTGACTTTATAACTGACTTTCACTTAAGCAGCTGCTTAATGGTAGGAAAAAGCTTGGGGTGAGAGGAAGAGGTGTAGTGGGTTTATTGTTAATAGAGGGAATGTCTGACCTCCTGTTCATATTTGAACCCCAAGCTGCAGTGTGCAGCTATATTTTTAAATGACTGATGCTTCCCCAGACAGTCTGCATGATGTAGTTTACTCCCTTCTCGTGAGTCTTGAATGTTTTTAAGCTGGAACTGCAGAGTTAAAGACACTTGGATATTGCTGCCCTGTTTTTCCACCACTAGACCACACAGCTGAATGAAGTGTGTGTCTGTCTCCTGAAGTGTGTGGCCAGAATAGGTAAGAACTCCTCACTGAGGGGCAGAATGTGGGACTGCTGAAAAGGGACAATACCTGACACAAAATCTGGCTGTTGGTGAGGAGAATCTGCCTTAAGGTCACAAGGGCAGTTTCTGTGTGCAGTTGCTGTGGACAGGCACTGAGGATGCTTCCAGGAGAGGCCAGTCTCTCTTGGCTGTGCATGGCTTTGGCAGTTTCCTTGGCAGGAGAGCCTGGCTAACCAGCACAGCTGTAGAAGGAGCACAGCTGCAGCTGTGCTAAGGGCCTGCTGGGCAGCCCTGAGGAGCTTGGATGTGTTGTGTAAGGACAGCACTGACTCAGTGGGGAATGTAAGCACGTGGTTCAACTTCAGCAGTATCAGTGTACAAGCCAGAATGAGAGCTCCAGTCTCAGCAGTGAGGGCACAGCTCAGTCCCATTACCCTCTTAGGTGGTGTCACACCTTGGAACGTGGTTCCTGCCTCACTCTGTGTTGTGCATTGATTGTTGGGTGTTGAGGCACCCTTGGCAGCTGTGTGCTCTGCTGATCAGCTGAGGGGTGGGTGGGGGCCCTGACGGCTGTGTGAGCACCTCGGGGTGACTCCAAGGCTCAGGCATTGCAGCACACAGGTGCTTCTCGCAGGACTTTCTGCTCCATACCTTTTCAGAAGCTTTTCACATAATACAAAGTTGCTCCCAAGTCAGCTTCTTGTAGTTTCTTGCTGAATTTTCTATTAGTTTTACAGATACTGCCATGAGATTTGTATCTTAAGTATTGGTATTTTGAGGAATAAAAAGTTATTGAAGAATTGGAGTTAAATGCTTATGAAAGAATAGTGGATTTGCAGGCTGGGCTGTATTAACAGTATCATGGAATTGAACTATAGTATTAGTAGAGCCATTCTAAATATACTGCACCATTGCAATCCTGACAGTGTCTGTGATGCCAGGCCTGGACTGTGAATACATCTTCCATGTGCACACTCATGTGAGAATGACAGGATAGCACGTGCTGGGCTTGAAGATCGTGTTTCTTTCCCTTTGATAAGGTGTGTGACAGATTGGCCTTTGCTGCTGTGTTACACAGACTCAGTGTTCTGGGACTGTCCAGGAGTGAATGCAAACAGGAAATCTTTCCCTTGAATGAGAATTTCTGCAGTCCATGCAGAGAAATCTGCTTCTGTTGGGCCTTTCATTGGCTGTGACGTGTTGAGGAGATAGTTCTGGTTTTCCATCTGCATGAGAAGTCCATCTTCTAGCTCTGCTTTCCCTGGCTTTCCAGTTTTTCTTCTTGCTTAGGTTTTTAGCTTGCTTGTGTAGTAGTTTATTCCTCATCGGGCAGGTTGTTAGAGGGGAACACCTGGTAAATAATACTTGTAGGCTCTGTAATGGATTGGTGTGAGCTGTTCAAATGTCTGCTGCTTTCTAAGTCCTGACTGCTTCTCCTAATGTGAAGGAAGTGTGGGAGCGTTCTGGACAGGAAGGAACATGTGTCCGGAGAGCCAAACCATCAGAAGGGATAGCTGTCCTGATGGCAGTGTGGATCGACTTCACAGTGAGGAGATCAATAAAATACCAGCTCTGAACCCCTTCTGAAGCTGCCTGGTCTTTTAAACATACAAACTCTTCAGGCAATCTTGAGCTGGTTTGTTATTGCAGGCAAATGATGACCTGGAGGACACTTTGGTCTTTCTTGGAGTTGTCCTCCTCAGTACCTGCACTAGCAGGAGATCTGTGTTTTTCACAGAGGAGTGAACATTCACTTGTAGGCACAGTGCATCAAGTTCTATAGTGAAAAGCGTTAGTTGAACTAAAAGTGGAAGTGAGGCAGCCTGAAATGCCAAAAGATGGAATTGCCAATGACTGATGATCTATACCTTGCTTCAGACTTCCCTTTCAGAAGGTGTCCTGGGGTTCTGATGGAGTTTAATAGACAGGTTCACTTAGTAGCAGAGACAAATGGTGACTTGCAGTGGGGTTGACGCTGTAAAAGAGGAAAATGTGACGAGCTGACATGCTCTTACTGCCTTGATTCCCATACCTGTGCAAGGCCTGTACATTAAATGTGGGCTACTAGAAACCTCTCCCTTCTGTGGGAGCAGAGTGACAGGCTCCAGTTCTTCACTGCTGCTGCTTGAATTCCTGATTTGCTCCTGAGCTGTCAGAGCAGCCTGCAGCCTTGCTCTGGGAGCAGCACTGCTGTAGCAGTTGACTGAGCAGTGGAAGCCTGAGTAAGTACCACTGGCTGTTTCTCAAGTCTGACATCATATCCAAGAATTAGATGGCTCTCTCTCACCATGGGGATAATGAAATAATTCCTACTGTGGTATTCATTAACTCACATTTCATTCAGTGGCTCCTAAGAGGATAACGAGTATGTTAGAGGTGAACTTGCATAAGACTTCTGACATCCTTTTGATAAGTTAAGTAAGAGTTAAAGCTGTGGCAGACAAAGTGTGGCAGTGGGGCCTCACTGAGGCAGGTGGCCTGTGCTGTATTAGGAAAACTGACTTGTGAGCTAATTTAGTGGCTTTTTTTGTCAACAGTTTCAAGAAAATAGCCTGCTCTAAAGCTGCTGCAGGAATAACTGGTGCTCAGAGCCAGATGAATTTGGCTTCCTGGTACCAATGGCCGTGGCTGTTGATGAGGCTCCTGTGCCAGCTGGGAGTGCTGGTCTGTTCTGAAGGCTTGCCAGGAGTTTACCTCCCTCCCATAGAGGTTTGTCTGTGCTGTGCAATTGAGCCAATAAAATAATATAAATAAAGATTAGGCTATTTGTGGGAGGAATGATGATTGGATACTGAGGTGTCTAACAATCTGTCTGATCTTTTGAGTGTTGCTGTGAGTCTGCTGACGTCCGTAGTTCATCCCCACAGGTAATTGAGGTAATTCTAAACAGAATCTGCAGTAGGATGGGACACCTGAAGAGATCCAGACTTTCCAGGTGGCCCAATAAGATTTTAAATTACCTGGTACTTGCAGAAGCACTGGGTGAGGTGGCTTTATCTGGGAAGAAGTTGGAGGTGATGGTCTAGTGAGTCAGACTGGTGCCATCCTGGAGAGGCAGGTGTGTCCCTGCCTGGCTGTGGGCTGTGGTCCTGGCTAGGAAGTTGCTGGAAACCTTTCCAGGTGTGTGTAGAGTTATGGTTTGCATGCTGAGTACACAGCTCCAGGCCTGAGTGCTCAACTCTGTTGCTCAGACCCTTGGTAGTGGAGTTGTATTTCCCACGGAGAGGGAATACTATAAAAATTGGGAGTATTCAAAGAACTGAACTCTGGACACCTGTTTTGGGCACAGGAAATCCTTGAACGCTTACTGTCCTTAGTTTTCTGGCCTTTTAAAAGGCCATTATCATGCAGAACAGTGTTGGAGCTCAGGTGAGCATCATGGATCCTTAGTAGAGGAGGTGCCATAAAAGCAGCAGTGCAAGAAGGACTGACCTGCTTCAAGACTCCACACTGACTGCAGGATTTAAGGAAATGTTCTGGGTTCAGGGAGTTTTGGCTGCCCCAGCTCACTGGGTGAGGGTTTATGGGAAGAAGAGGATGGAGAAGGGAGTTAAGGATCATACATATTCCAAGAGAGGCTGAGCAGAAGCTTCACAGGTGATCACAGTGCCTGCATTTCCTAATGTGTAACCCTTCACTCCATGGTTTTTATGTCGGACTGCTTTAGGCTGCAATTACAAGTTGATTTCCATGGCGTGTATGAGCATTGAAAATACCTGCTGGGTCATTAATGCAGGGCTTGGGCTGTCAGCTTTGCCTCCCTTGTTTACTCATTGTGCAATTCCATGTAACAGCTTAGACCAAAAATCCAGCACTGAGCCATGCCAGCCTGTCAAGGATCCCTTCCTTTACAGCAGCACTTCCATACCAGTGCTTTGATTTCCTGAAATATGTGAAATAGTAAAACACCAGAGCAGGCCACTCTGTCCTGCCTGTTCTTGCAGGATCGATTTTTCAGCACCCAGCCCATCGGCAACTGGAGAAGAGAAATCTTTAGTTCAGGTTGTTCAGGCTGAACATGGAAGTTTGATTCTAAGTGCTGGTTTATGGTGGCATTTTTATTTTGGTGACCTCTCCCAGCAGGGAATTCTTGTGAACAATTCTGTCAGCTGGACCTGGAGCTGATGCAGAGATGTCACATCTCCAAGCTAATGACACAGAAGTGGTTCCTCTAATGAACATACATGCCTTGGATCCTTGTCCTTCCTTGACAGATTCATCTAAGCTTCCAGCTAAGCTTTCCTACATAAAGATATAATCTTCCATCCAGGAAAGGAGTTGGGCTATATTTTGGCATTGGAATCTAAATGAGCAAAACTGTGCAGGCTCTGAAATGCAAGACCTGAATGCTGAGGTTGTTCCTGCAGCGAGCTGTTATTTATCTAAATTACAGATGCTTTTTCATCTCAGCTCTGAGCATTTGCTTCTAGATTTGTCTTCACATGTAGATTTGTGTTACACCAGCTGCATAACCTTCTCAAATAAAGGCTTACAGTAAAAGCAAGGCACACTTAAATATTCTGAGCATTGTTCTTAACCCTTGTTCTGTTTTTGCTCAGAGCATGAAGGTTTCCTTTGCCTTCGAGTATTTCTCTGAAGTTGGTTTCAGATTCCAGCTTTAATATTGGAATTTTATTGTCTAGAAAGGATATGCCTGGTGATCCTCAAACCTCAGCTGGATGGGTCCAAAGAACAACTTGATGTGCTGGAACTGTGCCAGTGGGGGCTTGCACTCCCTGGTGTGCTGCTCTCTCCATTCATTCCAAATTGTTCTGGATTTTTTTTGCATATTTATTGATCTTAGTTCTTTGTATGTTCTCATTTGCACTCAAAGGAGCAGAAGTAACTTCTGTTTGTTTTGTAATTGGATATTCAGCCTCGTTTCTGTGACAGAAATCTGGTGGGGAATTGGCATCTCTCTGAAGGAAAGCTTTCTGGGAAGTTCAGTCCCTCTGGATCTGATGGCAAGTGTTACTGCAGGCAACCTGCAGAGTTCCAGGAAGGGGAGAAATTCCTGCCCTCTCTTGGTTTGGATTTTGACCAGAGATTGCACCTCATAAGATGTTTAAGGAGGTCCTTGAGTACCTGAGCAAACGGAGGCTCAGAATTGTGTTTGTTCATTTTCAGCAGCTCCATCCTGTGCGTGCAGCACGACCCAGGGTGTCAGCTGAGGTCAGGGGGCTTTGCCATTTCATTTCATCTGAGGAAAGGCAGTAAGGCAGGACCCAAGCCCCAGTGTTTATTGCTCCTTGTCTATGTTGTAGCAACTTTTTTTTAACCAAAATTTGCCAGATTTACTTTTTCACTCCAAGTAAATGCACTTTGAATATTTTACCCACCTGGGTTTAATGCAGACTTCTCAGAGTTTGTATTCAATAAGTAGAGGCTTGGTTTTGTTACTCAGATGGTTACCAGAGGGTGCTTCACATGGAATGAGAGAGACCAAAAATAGATTGATTCAGTTGATCTTAAGTTTTACTGTGGAGTGCCACTTCTGTGTATTTAATTGAAGCTTGATCTGCAAGTCACAGTTAAGAGCTGCAGTGTTACAAATGCCTTGTGCTATTTTCACATATTTGGGAAAGCTCCTGGATTAATGCACATGCTCTTGTGTGTTTTTCTAACATGTAATTTAAAAGGGACATGGTAAATTTACTGTAAGGATGATTATAAACCTTTATATTCTTTAAAGAAAGATTAAGTCCTGCTGAATGATAATGATTTAAAAACAAAAATTGAAGTGGATAACTGCAGTCTCCTGCCATGCATATTTTTAAAATCTGGAATTAAATGAAAATTACCTTCCCTGATGCATCAATAGCAGTGTGAGCTGTGAACTGCTTGACTTCTGCAATGCCTGTGGGAGAGATGTGGATGTGTTGTGTTTGGGTAATGTGCTGAAGAGCCCAAACCTTTGTTTCTTTAAAATGATGATTTATCTCTTAATTGCAACCAAGTCTTTCTTAGTAAATTAAGTTTGTTTTGAGTCACACAGGGAAGGAGTGAATGTTCTCTAAAGGATAAAACACTTAAATGACTACTTACATTCTTTGTGCTATTATTCTTCCTTCTCAGGGTTTGTTGTATCTACCAAAAGGAATGAGTTTCTTCAGGGAAAATAAGTAAGAGAGGTTTTAAATAGGAGTCTGTATATACTAATTTGTTGTGCTTTTGAAAAGGTCATTTAGTATAAAATAAGATACTGGAGCAATATCTCTTTTAGGTGAAAACTGATCTGCTTAGAGAACTTGGTGTGGTCTGATTTAAATCAGCAGGTAGGAAGGGAAATCTTCCTGTTCCCCAGAGAAACTCATTTCTGTTGGAATCACTGTTTGGATGGCAAAGGAGATACAGGTACCCTATAGAATTAATATTTTCCTTTTCCACATCAGCCAAGTATCTGCTGGTATCCTTCTATGGAAGCTTGGACTTCAATGGATTTTAACTTTAAATAGGAGAAGGGCAAGAATGTGGCTGTTAACAGGAGCTCTGTCAAACCTTGTTTCACTAGCAGAGCTGCAGTCTGTTGCAGAGCTCAATTTCAACTCTAGCAGAAACTTTGTGTTTTGATACACATCCGTGCCTCAAGCAACCACAAACCCTTCTTTGGTGTCTCTGAAATGCCTGAATATATTTAACTTTGGCTTCGTGCTGTTTAGTTTTTTAGGATAAGCATATTCTGTTAATCCAAGTAAGTTCCTTCCTGGCGCTGAAGGGCTGTGCAACTTCAGTGTAAGGGAACAAGCCTGTGTGCTTTCCATATTATGGAAGTTGTTTTGGAGAAAGTATTTTGGGGACTTGTCCTGACTGAATTCAGCCTCCTTGGGCAGTCTGGAGACTTGACTTTAGAAATTGTAGTAATTCTTCCCTTTGACACATTCAAGATTTGAACGTTGCGGAGCATCTACTTTGATTTAGTTGATGGAGGACTATTGGGCTTAAAGATACATAAAAGGAGAAAAATATGCCTTAGAGTCAACTGCTTCTGAAGCAGCACTGTTGTGTCTCTAGAGGAATGCATAGTGCAGTGTGACAAAATTAACTGCTCTATTAAAGACCTCTGTAGTTCACACCAGATACTGCTAATGTGTGTAATTGATCTTCCAAACCAGCTACGGGAATTGAAGCCCATTAAAACATTTCTTGAGGCGATCACAAGAGCTGCAAGACTCCTCCATGGGCCTCCTGCCTCCCACATCAAAGGGCTGTGCTGCTTCAATCCCTGGTGGCTGCTCTGCTCAGGCTCTGGGTGAGATGCAGTTTCACTGCTCCTCACTACAGCTGGATTCAGACTGCTCCATGTCCCTTTCCCATGTGCCTTCATGGGCAGGACCCTCTTTAAGGCTCTTTTTCTTTGCCTGCTGTTTGTTTGAGTTGAGGTCCTCTCTGGCTCTTATTTAAGTGCAGCTTGCAAATGGAAAGTAGTATTTTGCTGTTACATTTCCTGCTTCTGAAATTAACTGTGACTTTCCACAAGTGGAAAAAGATAGGCATAAACAACTGTCTTAATACTTGGAAGATACTGAGGCGATTTAATGACAGGAGGGAAAGTGTTTGCTTTTCCTGCATTTTCTTCTTGCTTTAGTGAACTGAGGAGTTCTAAGGCCAAGTTGGATGGGGCTTGGAGCACCCTGGAATAGTGGAAGGTGTCCTTGCCTGTGGCAGGGGGTGGAATTGGGGTGAGCTTTAAGGGCCCTTCCAACCCAAACCATTCCATGGTTCTGTGAATCATCTGAGCAGGGGAAGGCCAGGAAGCAGCAGGTTTGCTGGAGGCAGTGTGTTGGTACATTATCCAAACCAGTTTGTCCCTTGTGAACTAAATGCAGGAATTAGCAGGAGCAGGTGTCAGAGTCCTGAATGTGTCTTAATTCCTGTAGGGAGCCAGAGCTCTTCCCTGCTGTGCCTGGCTGAGGGCAATGCCCCTGGGAATCTTCTTCCTCTGTAGGAATTTGACTGGAAACTGCTGAAAGTTTGGAGAAGCTGGAACTGGCAGTGGGCTGATGGAAATGCCTGGTTGTTCTCCCTGGAAGGAGCTCCTGCTCAAGTGCAGGGAGGGCAGGACCCTGTTCTGGTAAATCCTGGGTGTGCCTGGAGCTTGCAGGGTAAATAGGACCCAGCAGAAAGCTCTGGGCAGTCCCTTGGGCTGCTGGGGTTTCCTGATGCAGCTCTTGCTGCTCCTCTTATCATGGACAAGCACACTTGGCTTTATCTCCTCCAAATTTGACTTGTGTGGTGTTTGCACACATGGAGCCTCTGGTGGAAGGTGAGTGCTCTTGGTGTCTTGGCAGCCTCGTGGGTGATGCCCAAACAAGTGTGTGGACTGCTCTCTAGGAAACAGCTTTTTGGGAGCCTAGAAAAGCTACTCTGATCTTTGATTAGCTCCTGAAATGTGCAATTTAGGGGGTCACTTCATCAAAAGGGGTCTCTTGAAGTAAAGCTGCTCTTTCTATATGGTTATTTTCTTCTGTTCAGGATTGTTTTGCATGGACTAGTAAGGGAATACCTGAACTCAAGGCTTTTCTTGGATTGAATTAATTACTGTTTTATACTGTAAACCATGCTGTGATCAAACACACTTGTCCCCTGCCATGATAATTGAAGAGACTTTGAAGGGAAGGGCTCTTCCTTCTCAGATTCACAGATTCTAACAGAAATACATGAATTACTCCTAAAAGCCCCTTCAATTCCCCTCAGTACAGAATGCAGTCGTGTGCTTGACAGCTCTAAAGTGGATCAGGGCTTTGGGAGGGTGCTTGGTGTCTGAACTGTAAACTCTGCCATTCAAACTGAAACTACTTGAATATTTCACAAAGAAGTGAGCAGACTAAGAGATGAGCAAGCTAATTGATTAGTTCTGTGAAGAAATGTCATTTCTGCAGGAGCTGAAGTGATTCTTAAACTGCCTCCAATTCTATAAATCTGAAATATCTTGCAGTTTTTCAGGCTGTGCTGCTCTGGAAGTGAACATGCACAGCACTGCTGAGTGGTGGTTCCATGATCTGCTCTCTGGGTTAGTTTTGTCTTGTCTCGAGGAGTTGGAATATGCCACGATGGGACTGAAATGCCAGAGTTGTGTAAAATAAGGAAGGGAGATGTTTTGTTTGGGAGGAGTATGGGAGCAATACCCTTTCTGCTGGCTCACCATGCTTCAGGGAATAGCAGCATAGTCTGTTTTAAAGCAAAACCACTTTAATACCACATCAAAAAAGGCATTTTTGGAGTGTGCCACAATTTTACCAGGTGCTGGATTAGTTTGAAATATTCACTTTCCCAGTCGTGTAAGGTGATCCAGTGTGAGTCCTGGAACTCGGAGCCTCCCAATGGCTTCTGTTCCTCGATGAAGGCAGTGAGGGTGGATATGTGAATCTTCCATGACCTCTTTGGCAGAACAGGTCTTTTCAATTGAAGAATTAATGGATTAAAGTTTTACAGATAATTACATTATGCAAGATGTGCAAGTACAGAAAGGGATGTCTCCTTCTAGGCCTTGATAGCAGCAAACAGACTTTTGTGTCCTGGGCTGTGTGACACAGCAGAGCTGGAGAAGGGCTTTTGTCAGAGTACAGAGGGACAGGACACAGGGAATGGCTTCCCACTGCCAGAGGGCAGGGCTGGATGGGATATTGGGAAGGAATTGTTCCCTGGGAGGATGGGAGGCCCTGGCACAGGGTGCCCAGAGCAGCTGTGGCTGCCCCTGGATCCCTGGCAGTGTCCAAGGCCAGGCTGGACACTGGGGCTTGGAGCAGCCTGGGACAGTGAGAAGTGTCCCTGCCCATGGCAGAAGTGGCACTGGATGAGCTTTAAGGTCCCTTCCCACCCAATCTATTCCATTATTCCATGATTGCTGGGCCTCTGTGGGGACCAAGGTCCCCATTAGGAACACCTTGTAATAACTTAGGCATTTATTTCTCAGAGCATTCATATATTATTAACAGGTATTTGCTATTTCAAAAAAGTTGTCTTATGGCAAAAGCTTTCAGTGATGTTTTGGTACAGACATTTTTCAAAGTTTTATGCCAAAAAAGTATGGTGAAAATAAGGTCAACTAAGGAGCTGAGAGCTGTGACTGTGTGTGTTGTCCTGAGGAAGTTCAGGGTGGGAGAAAAGTCTCATGGGATTGTGTCTTAAAACTCCAGAGGAACCTTCAAAGCTCATTTGCTTCTTGAGTCTTTCTGTTTTCAGATCTTTCTTTGTCTTTTTTTTATTCCTTGTTGGTGTCTGTAGTGTTGCTGTCAGGAGATCCAGCAGGTGAGGAGCTGTCCTGGGCAGTGTGGGATGCTCCTCTGGGAGCAGCTGCTCCCCCTTCCCTGCTGAGGCTCTTACAGGAGGGTCTGAGCTGCAGCAAGATGTGACTGGAGGAGGGAAGGGAGGTGAAGAATTGTTTTGGGAGGATGAGTAAAACCTTGGAGACTTTGATTAACAACCACTTCTCCTTGTTTGCTGCCTTTCTTCTAGAAGGGCAGAAGAGGGGAGGGAGTGTGACTCATGGCAAATGGGCTGTGAGGACCTTAATGGAAAAATGGGAACTGTGAGGAGCAAATAATTCCTTCTTTTTCCATTTTTCTCCATTATGCCTTTGCAAATGGAAACTTCTGCTGCCTGGTCTAACCTTGCTGTTTGTTTCAAAACTCCAGTCTGATATTGCCCTATTTCATGGCTCTTTGGTTACCTGTTGGCATAAATCCCCTTCCCAGCACACCTGGTCACCTTTCCAGCCTAGAACCTCCACAAGTCCACTGGGTCAGTGTCCTGTCAGCTTCCATGCTAAAATATAGATTCACATCCCTTCCTTCCAGGTTTCTCCACAGTTCAGACTGATCTGTGCAGCTGCTGGTCCTTGGTAGCTCTTCCTCCTCTGTCATGCACATAAAACAGAGGAATGTGGGGTAATGAAAATAAAAGGAAAATTATAGATGTGGTGCAGCAGATCTCTGATTGGTGAACTGTATCCAGGCTTATGTAAGAATAATTGCAGCCTTTGGATCGCACAGTTTTATCCAAATGAAAAAGCAATTAAAAGAGAGCCTGAAATTTTGTAAGAAAAAGTGATATTTTGTTGTGGATTTTGGTTTCAAGCTTCCTGTGATCTTTTGACCTGGATTATTTGAGATCAGTGAAGGAAAACGCTCATATAGAATCTTTTATTTGGGAGCACTTTCCTAAGAAGTCTGCTTTTTTTGGAATAATTGATACTGTTATCCTAGCTAAATATTGATTTTTATTCTTGACATCAATTATGGAAAACGTGGACCTTTCTTAATTCAAAATCACATTTTTCTGTACTATCCATTGCTATCAGCCCCCAGAAGTGCTTCTCTTGCCTTCCTCTACCATTCCAAGCTCTGATTTCCTTTCAAGATGTTTTTTTTGTTTTAACTTTGAACTGTTGCTTCTGCATTTAATTTCTGAAGAGTGCAAGAAGTGATCTTTAACAAATATGCAAAGATAATCAGCTTAATCAAACTGCTTTAAAAGCAGATTAATGCCACTTCCGAGTGGGAAGATGAAGGAAGCCCAAATGCCGACCTGCCATTAGTGGATGAGTCAGTGCAGTGACAGATGTTGGCAAAACTTTTTTGATGCTTTGGACTATTATAATTAATTTTATTCTTCACTTATCAAAGCAGAGAGAACAGAAAGTGGGATGAGATCTTTTCAAAATGCTCTGATGCAGGACAATTCCATCCATGCTGTGGGAATGTGGGGCTGTTCCATGTGGCTGTTCTGCTCTCCCTGTCAGGTGTTTGGGTGTTGCTGTGTGCACACCTTCACATCCAGCTGGAAGGATGTCATTTCACCCAGGCAAGATAGACAAGATGGAGAGAACTGGGGTTGTTCAGCCTGGACAAAAGGAGGCTCAGGGGGGCCCTCCCAGCTCTGCACAACTCCCTGGATAGGAGGGGACAGCCGAGGGGGTCGGGCTCTGCTCCCAGGGAACAGGGACGGGAGGAGAGGGAACGGCCTCAGGCTGGGCCAGGGCAGGCTCAGGATGGATATTAGGGAACATTTGTTCATGGAAAGGATTGTCCAGTCCTGGCACAGCTGCCCAGGGCAGTGCTGGATCCCCATCCCTGGAGGGATTGAACAGCTCTGCGAATGTGGCCCTTGGGGACATGGGTCAGTGGTGAACACAGTGGTGCCAGTAGCCTTAAAGGTCTTTTTCAACCTTAAAGGTTCTGTGACATGTGGCACTAAAATCCAGAGAGTGCCTCCCTGAGGGTCAGCATTCCTCCTCCGTGTGCACGTTTAGAACTTTCTATGGAGGAGCAGCCCGGCCCCACCCAGCCCCGGAGCCGCTGCGTTCCCCATGCTCCCATCCCACTGTGCTTCCCAGCTCGGCCACAGGCTGACCACATCCCCCAGCTGGTGGGCAGCCGATAGCAGCGCTGTGTTCCTGCTCCTGAGCACGCTAAGAGTGTGTAAAAATAGCAGGGAAAGGAAGCACAAATCCACCAGGAAGAACAGAAAAAGGAGGGAGGAGGAGAGGGGACAACCTGTGGGCTAAAGTGAGCAGAGAGCAGCCAAACCCAGAGGTGGTGAAATAAACGGTGTGCGTGTGGTAATCCCGTGCAAGAGAAGGTTCCCCTCACAGCAGAGCTTGGGTATGTGGGGACAGTGATATTGGGAAGTTTGAAATGTAAACAGGAATGCAGAACTTCTCATCAGAAACCACACTTGCATAATATTAGGTTGGGACATGGTGTGGCACAACCGCTGTGGAAATGCCGTATTTTGGCAAAGGGAGGGGAAATTACATCTTCAAAATAGTCAATTAGCAGGAAAAAAGCTTAATTTGATTGTGTTTATTTACATCTTCATGAGGATAACTGGCAGCTAGAGAAAATCTGGGCTTGTTTTTCTCCCCAGTTAGTTTTCCCTCGTGCTGTTTCCATGCTTATCAAGTCATGGCTCTCCTGCTTTGGCTGATAGAGCCTTTCAACAAAGAAGCTGTAGAGACAACTTTCCAGTCACCTAATTAAACAAACATGTTGATTGAAACTCCTCCAGAGTGCTTTTCCTAGCTATTTGCCAATGTTTTATTAAAATAAATGTCAAGAAAAATACTGTCACAGGCTCAAATAATTTAGATTTTGGAGTTCCTGTAGTCCAGCTCTGCTCAGAGTAGGACCGACTTTGATGTTGGATTGGGTAGCCCTTGGAATTCCAGGGGCTGGGATATGGCCAGGGATGAAAGTTTTACAGTTTGGAAACCATTGTTTGGAATTTCCCCTCCCTGGCTATATTATTACTTGTGTTTCACTGTATCCTTGATGTACAGTGCAACTACTCTACTTCTCCATAGCATCTTCCAAGAAAAAAAACTGGAGGCGAGACCTTTGTGCTGAGTGTTCACCCAATGCTCAGGTTCCCAAAATAGGCACCAGAGCAGGATCTTAGAGGATGCTCTTGTTCCCATCCCCTTCAGTCCTGGAGCAGAATCACTTGTGACATGTTTGAGTTGAGTAGTGACAGGATGTCCTTGGGCACCTGTGCTGCAATCAGGGGAGGAGACTGNGGGCTGGAGCCCCTCTGCTCTGGAGCCAGGCTGGGAGAGCTGGGGGTGCTCACCAGGGGAAGAGAAGGATCCAGGGACACCTCAGAGCCCCTTCCAGGGACTAAAGGGGCTCCAGGAGAGCTGGAGAGGGACTGGGGACAAGGGATGGAGGGACAGGACACAGGGAATGGCTTCCCACTGCCAGAGGACCGGGACAGATGGGATATTGGGAGGGAATTGTTCCCTGGGAGGGTGGGCAGGCCCTGGCACAGGGTGCCCAGAGCAGCTGTGGCTGCCCCTGGATCCCTGACAGTGTCCAAGGCCAGGCTGGACATTGGGACTTGGAGCAGCCTGGGACAGTGGAAGGTTCCCTGCCCATGGCAGGGGGTGTCACTTGGATGAACCTTAAGGTCCTTTCCCACCCAAACTATTCTGTGCTAAACCAGACCAGCTCTGGGTGTTATAGTCCAATAAAGGTGCTGCTAAGCCCGTGTTTAAAAAAAGATGCACTTGACTCAGGATTTAGTGGAAGGATCTTGTCCCTTTTCCATCTCTTCTCTTTGTCTTTCCTGGTGGTGCTGAATCCCTTCTTTGGCTCACACAGCTGGGGTGCTGCAGAGGAAGTGATGGGAGCCCCTGGAGGAGTGGCTGCATCCCTGTCCCGAGGGGCAGCTTCCTGGGATGTGTTAATTTAACAGCTGCTCCTGACCTGGGACTGCTCCCATCAGGAATTGGTGTTTTGGAGAGCACCAGCAGAACTCGTAGCAGTGTTTCTTCTTACAGTCAGCTGCCTCCCTTATTTTGGCAGAAGTTGTTGACTTAGGAAGTGATAACATTGGAGGTTCTTATCAGAGCCCAGCAGCCTTGCAGCAGGAATGCTGATGAGCGTGTCAGGGGGGTTTGCTGAGCTCTGGCAGCAAGAAAGCGGAATTATTAATGCTTATATTGGAACATTTTTCTCCTGTTTTTAAACTTCTTGACAAAACTCTTGAGATTTGGTGGCTTCTTCCAAGCCTCATTAAAATCAATAAAAGGCTTGTTGCAGATTTTGTGAAGGTTTTTTTTTTTTTCCCTCTCATTTGGACTGAGACCACACAAAATCAGTCCAGCTCCTGCACCCGAAATGTATATCTTGCCTTTTGAAAAGCAAATACGTGGCCAGAACACTGTCTCTGAGGAGTCATTCTAGAGTTGTATAGTCTACCTTCAGAGCATTTTTTGTGTGTTTAACTGACTTGTTCCATATTCCCCTCAAAGGTGACTTTGTATCAACAGGCAGCTGTGAAGTTGAACTCGTTGCATGCTCAGGCTGGTACCTCACAGTCAAACTGTGCCCATTCCCATCTGGGTGCTGGGGTTCATTATTGACCCATAAAGTTATTGGGATTGGTGTTTGGCTTGTTGGCTGAGAGAGAATTTTAGAAATAAAAACAAAGTTGACCTCTGTTGCAGGTAATGAAATGTTGCTTTTAGAAACTGTTTTATGAAATGGTAAATCGAAGTTTAGCTGAGGTTTTGGACAGCTGGCATCGACACAGGGGCTTTCTGTTAGAGCACATCCTCAGCTCCCTGTTTGTGTAAATACTGAGATTCCCTGAAGTGTCCATCATGTGAGATGGTAAAATTCCTTCTTGTACATCTCAGTTTGTATTAGAATCTTAGAATCATGAAAACCCTGCATGGGAAGGGACTCAGAGGGATCATTGATCCAACTCCAGGCCCTGCACAGACACCCTAACAATCCCAGCCTGGCCATCCCTGGCAGTGCTGTCCAAAGGCTCCTGGAGCTCTGGCAGCCTCAGGGCTGTGCCCATTCCCTGGGCAGCCTGGGCAGTGCCCAGCACCCTCTGGGGGAAGAAACTTCTCCCAAAATCCACCCTGAGCCTGACCTGGCCCAGCCTTCCCTGTGCCAGGGAGCAGAGACTGGAGCTGCCCCTTCAGCCCCTGGGGAGGTCTGAGTTCAGCTCTGCTCCAGCTGAACATTCCAAGTGCCCTCAGCCCTCCAGACCCTTCCCCATCCTCGTGTCCCTTGGTCCATTTCCAGCAGCTTTAGACCCTTCTGACATTGTGGTGCCCAAAACTGTCCCCAGCACTCAAGGAGAGGCCACCCCAGAGCAGAGCTGACAATCCCCTCCCTCACCCAGCTGCCAATGCTGGGCCCGGGGCACAGCTCTTTGAAGTGCACAATTTTTGTTGCACAGCTTCTTTAACTGTTTCTTTCTGCACCATCAGTCCTAAAATGATCTCTCCTTTTTCTGTGTATTACATATTTTCTCTATCATAAGCCATAAACTGAAGGACACAATGAACGCAAACTAGAAAACTATTTTATTTCATTTACCAGAATGTGAAAATTATCGGTAGTTGTGGCACACCAAAGTACAGGCAAACTATTTCCAGCAGCAGGATTATATGGTGGAGAAATTGGACTTCCCAGGCACATTCAGATGCAGTGTGCAACTGGGAGAGTGTCCAAGTTTCTGTGAGGAACAAACCTTTGGATACAAGGGAGTGGTGTCCCATCAGTTTGGCTGCTTGTGTGCCTTAGGAACAGCTGGGGTTAGTCTGGAACTTTTAATTTTAGGTTTGGGTGTTTCAGTGTTAAACTTCATGTCCTGATGCCACAGGAGACATGTGTTGGTCCTGTTGGAATGACTGTAGGAATTAAGCAGGTCAGATATTTTCTCCATGTAATTCTGGACATGTAGATTTCTGGCACAATGCCTCATTTTTTTTGCAATAAGTGTTTGTACAGCACTTGAAAATCCAAAGGAAAGGGCTTAGCAGGAGAGGTCTCACAAGCATTGCTGATCCCTGGGACTTTTGCACCATTGGACCAAAGCACACGGGCAGCAAGAGCTGTTTGGGGGTCTTCATTGGCTTTCTTGGGGTCAGAAATACCAACTGCAGTGTAAAATTAAACCCACCTTGAAGATAATAGAAATTCAGTTGGATCTTCTATAAAACTCTCTCCTGTAGCTCATGTTGTGAAGTAATTTAGACTTTGTTCACTCATTTGTGAAAATTCTGAATTGGCCATGATTTCAGAACTGCTCCTTGCCAGAAAAGAGGCCTTATCCACATTGGATATCCCTTGGAATCCAGTCCTGGAATTCCCTCTCTGGGCATGTTAAGCTCTCATTACAACTTCAAGACACTCAGACTTTCTCTTTTTCATCTTGAATGAATCCAAACTCCCCTCAAGAGTGGAGTGTCCTGTCTAGGTTGCTAGTTCAGAAGTGGTTTTTTCAAATGAAATTCATGATTTAAAGTGTTGTCTTTGTATTTGCAGCTGCCAATGTGAAGTATCAGAAGAGAACAGTTGGAACTTTCTGGGACAAGAGAGGACTGTTTATTCTCTCATTCTTTGGTAAGAATTGCATTATTGTGGGAAGATCAGCTGCTTGGTTGTGGATTCTCTGCTCCCCATTGATTATTCTCTTAAATAAAGTATTTTCCAAGATCTTAGACAAAAATTAGTATTTCACTGAGTTGGAGTTTGGAACCTTTAATTATTGAAAAAGAAGGTTCCTGATCTTAGTTGTGCCCAGGCTTCAAACACGATTCTTTGTGCTGCTCCTATTCCTGAATAATGAGCAAATATCTGTGTTGTCAGCTGCTCTCCCAACAAATCCTGGTGAAAGCTGCTCATTCCCTGCAGCCTCTGGTGTCAGGAAAGGGGAGAAACCTCCCTGTCAGGGACTGAAACGAGGGAAACTGAGTGTTTATCCTTATCTCAGAAATTTCCATCCTCCAAAGGGGGAGAAGTGTTTTCAGTTTGTAACAGAAGCATCTTTTGCTCAAGGTACAGCACATTCCTGAATGTTCAATTCTCAAATTTTCTAATGTTCTTTTGCCAAAAAATTTGAATTCCAAACTCAGAGGGCGACTGTACCACAGTATGTAAACAGCTCAGGGGTCAGCTCAGTCTGATTTTGATGTTAAAATAGGTGGAATTCAGTCTGGATGCAGAAGGTGAGGGAACAGAGTGAAATGCTTGGATTTTTCCTTTTTCCCTGCAGTTTTTCCTTTTCCCTGCTGAAAGTCCAACTGCATTTAAATATATGTGAATTTAAACAATCCTTTATTTAGCTAATCTTTTTTGTTTAGAATCACTGGCAAACAGATGGTTATTGCTACTCTTAATTATGTACATAATTTAAACCAGAAGGCACATCTGAAACAAAAGGTAATTAAGATGTTCCCATAGAGGCTGCACAGAGTCTGAGGTTACAACCTTTGCTCATCATTTATCCTTTCAAGCAGAATGTAAGGATGGAGAATTAAGAAGACCATTCTCTTTTTTGATGCAATTTAACACACATGGAATTGAAGGTAAAAGGACAGACAGTAAATTGATAACATCACATTTTTTTGGCCTCAGTCCTGACCAAAGTCAATATTTGTACCAATAAAACCAAGATTCACTGCTCTGTGTATAAGCTGGCTGCTATTTTTATGTGATCCTATTGATAAAGAGGAGTCTGAATTTAAGACTACTTTCCTGGCCAGGCTTTTTTATCTGAGCTGTGTTTGTACCTTTCTATTTCACTTCTGGAAAATGGGTTTTACTGGCAGGGCAGAGCTGCAGTTGAACAAAATGAGAATTCTCCTTGTGTTCTACAGTCCTAAAAGTGGTGTGGATCAACCTGGGAATGGGTTTGTGCAGCCACTGGGTGCTGGGCTGGCTTTGTCCCCAGCACGGTGGGGAGGGCTCAGGAGTGCCTGGTGCTGTTCATGGGATGAGGGGTGTTCTTACTTCAGGGCTTCTAAAGCCAGAAATGCCCTTAGGAGGTGTCAGCAGTCACTGGGATCCTCCTCCTGTTCCCATGGGAAGAGTCTGGTGAAGTGGAAATGGGTTGGAAAGCTTTGGAATAGAAGGAAATGTGGATTCAGGTATAGTTTGGGCTGTCCTGAGCACTGTGTGGTGCATCCCTGCTCCCAGAGCTGTTCCCTTTTCCTTTTGCTCAGCCTGGTGATGTTGAGCTGCTGGAGGGAGTGGGATCAGCTCATGGACATGATGGGAAAGGAAGGATTTCTCTCCAAGTATTCACTGTCCATCAGCTCAGAGGGCCTCATTGTACAATTCAGCCTTTTTACTATTTCTGTCAGCAATTTTCAGCACTCATTTGGTGGCAGGGAAGTTGCTGAAGTGTTTCACTGATGCCCAGCAGCAGCCAGAGCAAAGTGTTTGCTTTAGAACCAGTCCTGTAACTTCTTGTACCATTTATCTTGGCAGCATCACCCTTTGGATCTCATAGTCCTCATTCAAACTGAAACAGGCAGATTCTTTTTCCACACAGCTTTCCCAAAATTCACCTTAAAAAGGAAGATTCTCACATGGGAAAAGCCACACTGTCACATAGAAACTGTCCTGCACTGAATGCAGGAATTGGTAGTTTGGGTGGTCTCTGCTGGAGGTTTATGCTGGATTTTAGGAGCACATCCAGTTTTCTAAGCTAATACTGGTTTTATTAATATGTAGATGGTTATATAATAAACTTATAAATTAGATATATTTAATCAAACTGAAGTATGAGCAGCATAGGGCCTATTAAATTAAAACTTTTCCTCAGATATACTAAGCAAACTTCTAATTTGTCATAAAGCAAATTTTTAAAATTAAATTGGTGTTTCTTTGATAATTGTGTGCGAAGCTGAAGGAGTTCTTTGAAATAACAAGGTGTTTTTTATATCATACAATCCTGGAAGGGTTTGGGTTTGAAGGGCCCTCAAACCCCATCCAGTGCCACCCCTGCCTTACACTGCACTGTCCCAGGCTGCCCCAATCCCCAGTGTCCAGCCTGGCCTTGGACACTGCCAGGGATCCAGGGGCAGCCACAGCTGCTCTGGGCACCCTGTGCCAGGGCCTGTCCACCCTCCCAGGGAACAATTCCTGCCCAATATCCCATCTGTCCCTGCCCTCTGGCAGTGGGAAGCCATTTCCCCTTGTCCCCAGTCCCTCTCTAGCTCTCCCAGGATTTGATATCTACTTTTTGCATTAATATTTAGTGAATCCATGGCAGTTTGAGCTCAATTCTGCTCATCATTTCCCCCTTTTATGTAAATGTATTTACAAACACACGAGTGTGAAGATGCTTGGTGTGCAGCTGCTGCTCCTTTGCCCTCAGTCAGTTTTGCACACCAAGCACAGGATGTGTTCAGGGCTCCCTGCAGTGCTGGGAGCTGATGGATTGAAGTGGTTTTCTCTGTCAGCATCAATACTGATAATTTGAAATACATCCATAAGTAAAGTGAGATACAAAGTTTGGCTGTGACCTGAGAACTGAGTGCACTGTGTGATGTATTTTCATTTGTAAGTTTTGTGTGCCACAGTGTGCAAACCCCATAAATACCTGAGTGAATCCTGGTTGAGTAGAAAAGGGAAGAACCTACCTGGATTTAAAAAGCTGAGTGTAAAATCAACCTTAAGCCCAAATTGTAACTCCTGTATTCACTTTAGTCATTAAGTTCCTAATTGATTTGCATAAACTTCAGGACTGTGTTAATATTCCCAGAAAAATTGCAGATGATCAGAGCTTGGTGAGGTTGTTGAATAGTGGAGAGAGCAAGTCCCTAGTGTAGTGATCTGGAATTCCTGGAAAGATCAGTACCTGAAAATGGATATTTTGGTGTATCCATAGATATCCAAAACAAGCCCTAAGTGTAAAATGAGGATTTTTATCCCAGTAAAAACTCCAGTTGATATGCCATAGTGGAAATAATCTTGTTCCAGGAGAATCCAAACCCCATGTTTCACACCAGATCAGCCCAAACAATTCCAACGATCCCTTTGGATTTGTAACCCACGGATTTCTGATTCACCATCTCCAAACAACTTGGGAGAAAAATCTGGGGGATCCAGAAAGATTAACATGTTTTAAATTATATAAACACTGCTCTAATTGCTACCTTCAGACAGGTGTTCTCCCAGCAGCACATCCAAAGATAATTTTTCAGGTTGAACAGAAGGAACCAGACACATTTTGAAACAATTTTGGCTCTCAGAGAGGGAGCCTCTATGGATTTCATCTTTGCATAATTACTGTTTGCTCTCAGTTTTCTAACAGCTACATTCATAGTCTTTAAAAGTTAATTTGTATTTCTTTGCCAAAAGAAAATGAATCTTATTTCATCATTATACTTTCCTGGTTTTCTAGATTTTAAGAAGTGAAGAGCTCAAAGTATTGCAAGTAAAGACGAGGGTTCCTCCTCTTGCCCAGGGCCTGTCATGGTAAGCAAAGGAGCTTTGTGGGGTCTTTGTGAGCAGAAGAGTTTAAAATGTGAAAAACTGTGGGGAATTAATGCTTACATGTGGAGTTGTTGAGTTTTAGGCATAGTGCTAATGCTTTTTTCCTAATGCTGCTATAAATCTTACAGCTTTTAATGACTTTATTAATCAGGCTGTAGGAAGGAAACCTGTTGCTAATACCAAATTTGTTGTCTGAGGGCCTGTATTGGAGAGTTTAGAAACTTCAGTGAGTTTGTGCTCCTGTTCTCTGGACAGTTCATCCTGTGGGAGATTTTCCTTGGCTGTGGGTGGTTGGGGAAGGTGGCAGCAGGTACCAGTGCCACAGGTGACTGTCACACTTTGTTCCTCAGGATGAGGAGACTCAACACAGCCTTGAATGCATCCAGGCTAATCAGATTTTTCCCAGGAAGCAGCTGATCCGAGAGGATGAGAACCTTCAGGTAATCACCACACTGCTCCTGTTCAAATCACACTGCCTTCAGCTGGTTATGGATTCTCTGGCCTCTCCTCTAGAACTTTAATTCACAGCACAGAAACTCATTTTGCTGTTAAATACTCCTGTACTGTTGGTAGGACAGAGAACTTGGGCATTTTATTACAAGAAATTCCTTGTGTCTGAAAAATATCACTGCTACCTGTGCACTAATTCCAAGGGTCAGGTTTTATTCCATAGTTTAGAACTCTGTTGTTTTGAAAAAAGGAGCACTAAGCTGAGTAAAACACTGCCTTGGCATCTGGTTAGTGTGAAGCCAAAATTCAAACAGAAAGAGATGTTTTAATTTTTTTTTATTTTCCAAAGCTCATTTTGAAATCAGTTTAGTTCAAATGATTTACCATGGAATCATGGAATAGTTTGGGTTGGAAAGGACTTTAAAGCCCATCCAGTCCCACCCCTGTCACAAACAGGGACACCTTCCACTGTCCCAGGCTGCTCCAAGCCCCAGTGTCCAGCCTGGCCTTGGGCACTGCCAGGAATCCAGGGGCAGCCACAGCTGCTCTGGGCACCCTGTGCCAGGGCCTGCCCACCCTCCAGGGAACAATTCCTTCCCAATATCCCATCTGTCCTTGCCCTCTGGCAGTGGGAAGCCATTCCCTGTGTCCTGTCCCTCCAGCCCTTGTCCCCAGTCCCTCTCCAGCTCTCCTGGAGCCCCTTTAGACCCTGGAAGGGGCTCTGAGGTGTCCCTGGATCCTTCTCTTCTCCAGATGAGCACCCCCAACTCTCCCAGCCTGGCTCTCCATGTAGACACATCAGCTGAAGAGTTTCATTGTAATATAAAGTATTTTTGTTTGATTCAAGCTGCTTTGGTGTAAAGCCAGATTACTTTCAGGTTGAGCATTTATACTTTCCACCCAGCAGAGCTAAACTGGGCTTAAGTCACATTTTTAATTAACCAGTGACAATTTCTGTGTGTGGTATATTGAACTGCTGGTTTCTGACTTTATAAAGCAGCAACTTGTGCATTTTTATATTTACTGTGAAAAATAGGGAGCAAAAAGCTTGAGCTGTCCAAGCTCAGCTTTGTAGCATTTAGGGATCCAGCCTAGGCTGGTTACCTGAGCTGGGTGAACAGTGGGGAAATAGCAGGGAACATTATTCATCCTGGATGTTTTGCCTACTTTAGGATGAATTTAATAACATTATGGAAATGCCACTCTCCATTAAGTAAGGAGTGAGAGCATAAATCAAGGGCTTTGTCAGCCTGCTTGCCAAAATGTGAGGATATTTTTCATAAAAATTCATTGCTTTCCCTGGCCAGGCACTTACCACTCAGGAAAAGTAACATAAAATAAGGGATCATTTAAGAAAAAGGCTGCAATTAACCTCGGAGCCAACCTTACCTGATGTTCCTCCTTAGCAGCAATAATGGGGCTGAATTCTCAGCAGGCTTTATTTGATTTCTTGCACTGCAGGAGGGGCAGATTTTTGGGAAATGGTGTCTGAGATGAGATTTTTGCTGCCTTTCTGCAGGTGCCGTTCATTGAGCTCCACGGGGAGAGCACGGAGTACGTGGGACGAGCAGAGGATGCCATCATTGCCCTTTCCAACTACAGGCTCCACATCAAATTCAAGGAATCTGTTGTGAATGTAAGTGCCTCCAGTGCTCTGATCTCAATGGCAATAACAGAATTTGGGTAAGGGTACAGTGATCCCCCCCTTCTAAGAATGAAAAATCAAATCAGTTTCTCAGGGACAGTAAATATGTATTTAGGTACCAAAGGGTAACTCAGCAGCTCTGGAAATCAGATGTCACAAGGAAATGTCACATCTCTCAACCTTCACGGCTGGCTGTGTCAGCCACCTGTTGTCCCTAAGCTCAGTGGGGAGAAATAGTCTTCCAAGGGGCTTTTGGAGCACCTAAACCTTATTTGTGCCTTGCTTGGAGCTTCAGAAGGTGGGAGTGGGTCCAGCTGCTGGAGTTCTGTGCCAGGTGATGGGTGGTTTGAGTGCAGTCTTTGATGAAAGAGATCAGAAGTGGGACCTCTCCTTCAGTGCATTTCTTTAGAGAGTTTTATTCCAAGTGTCCATTCCTTGAAGTGGTTCCATCTGCACGTGCTCTGGTAGCAGGCACAGTTAAATGAGTGTTGGACAGTGCTGGGATGCTCACACAGACCAGTCTCACCAGCTGAGGACAGTTCCAGTGTGGAAATCACGAGTGTCCTGAGGAATGCCAGGGAATGATGGAGTGGCTTTATCAGAGAAGCCATTAGAGCATGAACTGCACTTCCTGTCCTTAATTAGGATAATTAGGGATATTACTTCAGAGGGATTTTCAGTTCAGGATTTTTGAGTATAGAAAGAATTGATGATTTCTCAAATCATGTTCCTTGATTGTGCTCAAGGAAGAGTCCACAGAAGCTTGTCAGTATTCCCATGTTAATTTTTCTTCCTTGACTCACATGCAGTGTTCTGCCCTCTCATTCTGTGTAATATCTCATTATCATCAGCATCATTAACCAGAGCTAATCAGAGTATGAGATAGAGCCATATATGACTATTACCAATAACCTCCTGTGAACTCCACTGAAATCAGGGCAGGGAGGACTTGGGATGTCTTTAAGGATACAATATTCTTCAGTAATTAGGAACCATATTTAAATTGTTAATTTTGGCAGTACTAATCCTTTTGGTTATTGTTCACCAAAATTCTTGATCAGATGGTGATTTTCTAATTCAAGTCTTCACTGAATAGTTTTTGATTGAGTTCACCTTGATTCTTTCCTGCACTTTTTATGTCACCACAGCTGTTCAAAAAATACCTGTAAGAAATTCTTCATTCCTGGACTGTGGCTTTCCCCTCTTGTTTGGTTACAATTCTCTGGCTGTGAAAATGGTGCTGTGACACCTCAGTGAGCAGCACAGAGCTGCAGATCACCTGGGCTGGGAAAGAAATCCATTCAAAGTTGTTAATGTTCCCATTGCAACAGTGCAGAAAAGGGCTGTGTGTGGAGATCTTTCCCATGGATAATTTCCTAGATCTCAGTGCTAATAGGAACATGGTGTTTCAAATGAAAAAACAAAAGGTCCCACAGACCATGCATAAACTGGGGGGATTATGATGTTCAGGGGTGTTGACTTATAATTATCCATGGGATAAAAGTGCAGACTCAACAGGGATCTCTCAGTGCACAGGGGAGGTTTGGTTCCCAGGCCCAGCTCTTTTGATTCCTTAAGAAAATGTCAGACTTTGCAGCTGCTGAGTGTTTCTGTCTAATCACTTTCCTCCCTGTAAGCTAATTGCATTGATGGGAGAATTAACATTTTAGTGGAGTTTGTAGAAGCATGGATTGCATGTAATCTCTTTCCAATGGTGGATTTGGACACAATACCAAAGAAAAGTCATGATGGGGGGGACTTTGATGAGGAGATGAGTTGTAGTGTGAGCTCCCCCTTGCTTGGGATATACCTCATGTCCTTGGCTGTTGTGGTTCATCCCAGCTGGAGAGTGGCATAATCCTTGTCTTGGCCTCAGGCCCTGCTGCCCAAGTCCTTCACACTCAGCACAATGGTGAGAGAAGAGGGGGCTGAGAGGTGGCCTTCAAGAGAAACCCCAAGTGTCATCAGCTATAATTAAAAGCAAAATTTGGTTCAGACACTCCTTTTGGGTTCCATGGCCCTGGGGATATTCAGCTCCCTCCAGCCTGAAGCCCTGCAGAGCTGTCCTTGCACCCTCAGTGCCTCCAGGTGCCACCTCATCCCACACTCCAGGACACTCAGCCTTGGCCTTGTGCAAAGCCACCAGTCTGCACCATGACCCTGACATTATTCCAGCTCTGAGCTGGGAAAACAGGGAGAATATCCCAATTCCAGCTCCAGGAAGTCATGGAGAGGTTTGGGCCAAATGGGGCACAGGGTGGGTCTGTAGCAGGGTCACTGGTGCTTGCAGCAGCCTGGCAGTGATCCAGTGCATCCCACTGGGAGTTGTGGGCATGGATTGGGCTGTGGAGGGGTTGTTTCAGCACTGAAAATGTAACTTGTGCTTTTTCTGACTACAGAGCTGTAATTCTCTAAATATATCTTGTATTTCTCTTAGATAACAGACAGCTCCAGTCATCAGAATCATTTTAAAAACCCCTCAAAAATAAAAAGTTGGAGTTGTAGAATGTTGCTGTTACTTAAAATGAGATAATTTAAAATAAGAGACAGTCAGGAGATACTGCAAGAGCAGGATGCTCCTGTACTCCCTATAATGGGATGTAATTTGCTTCAGATAACAATGCATGTTTATTCTTATAAAAGCAAAAATGATTGCTTTTCCCTGCCTGGTTTCCATGCCATTATTAGAGAGAAGTGCCTGCAGATAGAATTGATGGCTCTTCCAGGAATGGGCTCTGGGTGTCAGACTGGCAGCAGCCTGAAGGATGTGCAGTGGGGAGGGAAGGTTATCAGGGAGGGAGGGAATGACAGGAGATAATTCCACAGAGCTTTGCTGGGGGAAGAATAATGGCCAGGAAGGAGATTGAAAACACAAGAGGACCAGAGGACAGATTTTTATGACTGGGAAGGAAAATTAAAAAGATTAATGGGCAGGTTGTCCTGAAGAAAAAGCTGCAGATTGTGAGGGAATCACTGGTGGGCTGTTGGAGGGGAATGGATGGCTGGGGAGCAGAGGGCACAGGGACAGGGCAGGGGACAAGGAGTGACTTTGGAAGAAGGAAATTAAAAATAATGCAGAAGGAGAAGAATTAGTTTGTCATTAGAGTGCAGACAGAAGGAAGAGGAGCCACAAGCAGAATGCCAGGAGGAGGGAAAAGGTGGAGAACTGCTTAAATGAAGATGGACATGAGAAAAAACAGAATACAACAGGACTTGGGGAATAAAAAGATAACAGATAAACCAACACTGGACTTAAAAAGCATGTCTTGAATCTTGACTCAGCTGGGAAAGATGCTTTTCTTTCCATGTTGGTGCTGTTTAACTCAGTGGTTAAATAGATTTAAATAGTTATTTCAAAGATTTAAATAAGTTATTTCAGAATCATTTAAGTTGGGAAAGCCCTCCCAGGCTATCGAGTCCATCATGTGCCCAATCCTCACCTTGTCCCCAGCCCAGAGCACTGAGTTCCACATCCAGGCTTTCCTTGGACACCTCCAGGGATGGGGACTCCAAACCTCCCTGGGCAGCCCCTGCCAAGGCCTGACTGCCATTTCCATGGGGAAATTCCTCCTGGGAATTATTAGTAGGTCAATGTGGGCCTGTCCAGTCCTGAGAACAGACTGGAAGATTCTCCAGTCTGAGCTCCATTCCTGTCCATTGATCAGGCAAAATTCTGGCAATTTACCTGCCTGGCAGACTGGGATCAAGCAGGAGAAGGCCTGGAAGGAATGAGTGTGTGAAATATGGGGATCAGCTGTGGAACAGAGCTGTGGTCTGTGCTGCATTTCAGTCCTCTGCTGCTTTGTGGAGTCACCCACAGACAGACTGAGCTTAGGGAGGGTGCAGAGGGGCTCTCACAGGGGGGATTCTTCATTTCCTGCCCCCTTCATGGCACTGATGCTGTCAACCAGTGACAGTGCTGAAAACATGGACAGAAATTCAAGTTCCAGCTTTATTTGAAATCCAGCTTTGAAAACCCAAACTACTGGGCTGTGGAGTCAGATACCTTCGTGCCAAGTCCTGTCCATGGATTTTCTGTCATTTAATATTCAGTTACAACAGAAGGAGCAGAGTAACTCCCCTGTCCCTGCCTTGCTGGGCACAGCAGGGGAGGGTTGGTGGCTCCCAGCTGTCTCTGGTTGTGGTCTGACATGGGCAAGGGAAAGGCTGAGCATTAAAAACTCCCTGCCTGTTGTGTGTGGGGCTGTGAGCTCTGGGATCTGAGAAGGCTCTGGGCTCTGTCTGAGGTGCTGCTCTGAGCTGTGCCCTCCTTCCCCAGAGCCAGCAGAGTTGTCATCCCTCTCCTGGCACAGCATTGGCCCTGAGCTCGCTCCAGGCATCTCCCTCCTTGGAGGAGGTTTTCCCTTGGTTTGTATTTTTGAGACATCTTTTTTCCTTGCCTTCTTTTTTTAGTTAATTTCCTTTTTTTCTGTCCACCAAAATGAGGTGGAAGCTTTGTGGTGCCTGAGAAGATGCTGTCTTGATTCCTTATCCTGGAGCTTTGATTGGAGGTGGCTTTCAAGGACTTTCCCAAACATATGGAGAAATCCTGGCTCTTCCAGCTAAACATTGTAGGCCCCAAGCCAGACATTAAACTGCTGATCTTAGTCCTGTGATGGCAAAAATCAGAATATTGGAATGTTACTAAAGGATAGCAGAGATGTCCCTATAATCTACCAAATAATTCAAACAGATTATGCTTCACATTAATTACAGGTATTAGCTAAATTTAGACAGTTATTGATGACTTCTGTTCATTTAAGGCAATAATGTACATTTGCCCGTCTCAGGTAAAGTTCCAAAAATAATACTGAAAATTAATATTTTTGTCTTATGGGTTTTCTCATCTTTAAAGGTACTTGAATGTGCTCTCTTGTGTTGCCTGACCAATCTACTGCTGGTTAAACATGCCAGGAAACAGAAATGTCTATAACTGCACTTTAACTGGGAAAGACTCAGCATTATCACTGTAAATTTGGCTCCTTCCATTATAAGTGTTGATCTAAACAGGCCAAAGGGTTTTTCCCTGAGGAGGAAATGTTGGATATTGCTGTAGGAAAGCATCCAGACTGCAGCAATCTGTTAAGGGGATCTCGCTTAGCAGTTCTTTTTGAGCACCATCAGCTAAAAATATATTAAGATTCCTAAATTTGGACCTATAAGAGAGAAAGCTGCTTCCATGAGAGAGAAGCTGGGGTGTCTGCTGCCTTTCCTGCAGCTTTCTCAGCTGCTCCCATGGGATCCCTTAAGACTTTTGGACTACACAGGACTGGAGCTGGAATTGAACACCTGGTCCCAGACTTCAGAGCTGCTGAAGTAATTCCACGTGGATTCCTTTGTTTTCTTCTCTTCAGACTCCAAGTAGCCTACAATAAATAAATCCTTGTGAGATATGCAAAGAAATTGCTGTTACTGGTGCTGAAATGAAATAATGTGATGTGTTTAATTGCAGGTTCCATTGCAGCTCATCGAGAGCGTGGAGTGCCGGGACATATTCCAGCTTCATTTGACTTGCAAGGACTGCAAGGTTATAAGGTAGGAGAGGCTCAGCATTAATGGGGGAGGAATTTATTTTCCATGTGTCATGGGCAGCTGGGATGGTTCAAGGAAATGGGGTTTCTTACTTGATTTCCCTCAAAAGCTTTTTATTTTGTCTGATTTTTATACAAAGCAGGCTGTGTGTCTCGTTGTGATTCAGGACAGCAGCAAACCTTGCTCTTGAGCCCATGTGGCTGATCTTGGTTTTATTCTGAAATTAATTTTAGTCTCACTGTGTTGTCCCTGCTTTGCAATCAGTTACAATACATTACTTCAATGTATTATATATATGTATCAATATTTCCATATCAATAGGTACAGAGGTAGATAAAGCCACATTGCAAATGTGTTTAATCAAGATTGGGAGTTGGGAGGCTTCATCCACCTTGTATTTTCAACATCCTTGAGGGTACAGTCACTATCCTTGAGGCATGGTGACCTCCTGGAAAAGAAAATGAGGGAATAAGGGAAGAGAAAGTGAAGGAAGGTGGTAAATGCAGGTGTGCAGGCAGCAGTAAATCCTGGCTGGCCTTCCCCAGACTCCAGACCTGAGGCAGGGCTCTCTGAGCTGCCCAGCCCAAGCTGCACCTTGCTGGTTGGATTTTTTTTAACTTTTCTGCTGCAGAAATTAATTTTGATCTATGAACTTTAATTAAGAAGAAAGGAACATTTCTTTTTGATTAAATGTTTGCTGGCTGTACCTTTTGTGTAATGAAAGGAGCCCCAGCCATCCCTGAGCACTCAGAATGTTTAACAGGTCAGCTGCTTCCTGAAAGGCTGTTTTTTTCACCAGGACTGATTTTACTTTAGAAGTAATATTTAGTTTAATTTGAATTCAATGTTTAACTTCCTCTTCACTTGTAGCCCTTGACATTTAAGAAAGTCACCCTTCCTTCCTACATTAATTTGTTATTTCCCTTAAATGGTAGTATGAATACAAATTATTTGTATTTTTGCCATCCTTATCAATTTCCTCTCAAAATTGCATCTCTAAGACTGAGGACTTGATGATGGTTGGGTGGTGGTGAAGTTTGGGACTGAGACAGAAGAGCCTGAATATATTCTTGTTCTTTTTCATGAGCAAACTTCGTATTTTGAGAAATAGAATTCAAGTGGAGATAATACTTGTTATTTACACCACTAACTTCAAAAGAATTTAGAAAGAATTTAGGGTGAGATGTACCTTGTCTGAGTGTGGATGTTTAATGTCTCAGTGAGTAGTCTGGGCTTGCTTTACAGTCAGTGATGGGAAATAAATAAACACCTCAGGCTGCAGTTCCTCACAACTTTTGGGAGATGTTGGACATGGCTTTTCCCTTCCACGTTGTGGCTCTGAGCTATTTGCAAGTAGGGGAGATAAATCTGCCCCGAGGGAATGCAGATGCCATCATGAACCAGGACTGAGCCGAATGGAAATACTTGGGCAATATTTAATAACTGTAAAATCTTAAAGAAAAATGTCAGAGCAAAATAAATCACTAGTTTATTTCCACCCTTTTACTCTAAAGAGTCCAGGAATCCTCTTTGAAAAGGAAAGATAATGTAATTTTAATGCAGTGCTTTGAAGATTGCTTTCTCCTGTGTGGGGATTATTCTCTCTGCTTGTTGTTAGTCTGCAACATTGGGCAAAGCCCAGTCTGTACTTCCCAACAAAGCCAGAAAGAGAAGGGTTTAAAAAGGACCTTAAAACTCATCTCATTCCACCCCCTGCCATGGACATGGACGTCTCCCACCATCCCAGGCTGCTCCAAGCCCCAGTGTCCAGCCTGGCCTTGGACACTGCCAGGGATCCAGGGGCAGCCACAGCTGCTCTGGGAACCCTGTGCCAGGGCCTGCCCACCCTCCTAGGGAGGAATTCCTTCCCAGTATCCCATCTGTCCCTGCCCTCTGGCAGTGGGAAGCCATTCTTTGTGTCCTGTGCCTCCATCCCTTGTCCCCAGTCCCTCTCCAGCTCTCCTGGAGCCCCTTTGGGCACTGGAAGGGACTTTGAGGTGTCCCTGGATCCTTCTCTTCTCCAGGTGAGCACCCCCAGCTCTCCCAGCCTGTTCTTCTTTACAGGACTGTGGTTATAGTTATATTAAATAGATTGTAATGTGTGGGATGTTTTTCTGAGTTTCCCTCTGATTCCAGCAGTCAGAAGGGGCTGTAGCACACTCCTGTCAAAGCTGAATGATCTTTCCTTGGTATCATAGGTAACACATGAAGAAATGTCCCACTCATTCCTGGCAGGGCACACCCTGGTTATTCCCAGTCACAGAGTGTTGCTGCTCAGTCAGTCCTGACTCCCTGAATGCTTCCTTACTCATTCCACAGATTTCATTTTACTTCCCATTAGAGTGCACATGGAAGCAGAACTAAGTTGTCAATAAGGTGTTTATCCTCACTTTATGCTCTCACTGAACTTTTCATGCTCAGCCTGTCGCCTTCTAGAGTGGCTTCTCTTACTGAAAGTCACCCATGGAATATTTGTCTCTGGGCCAGGTGTCAGTTTTCCACCTTTGAGCAGTGTCAGGACTGGCTGAAGAGGCTGAACAATGCCATCCGCCCCCCGTCCAAGATAGAGGACCTGTTCTCCTTCGCCTACCACGCCTGGTGCATGGAGGTTTATGCCAGTGAAAAGGAGCAGCACGGGGACTTGTGTCGGCCAGGTATGTGGGAACAGCCTTGGGATCACCAAAGCAGCACCTGGATATCCCCAGGGAGTTACTGGGGTGGGTTTGATTCAGTCAGGTGTAGAACCAGCATTTCATTCACCATGACAGCAGCTTTCAGTCTAAACCATTTTGGGTGGTTGCCATGTTTTTTGTCTGGAGCAGTGATCTCCATGATAGATGTTGGGGAGGAGAAGGGAACCCCTGAGCTGCTCCTGTGGTTCATTCACAACCACAGGCAGTGATCTTTTTTAGTGGAATACCATCTTGTTTCAGAGCTTGAGAAGCCTGCAGGTAAATATAAGCTCAAACTTGGCATGCTGGTGGTTGTAGCACTTGTTTGAGTGTAAGAAATCTGATTTCCAGGTGGTCTGTGATCTCCTGTCAGTCACAATTCACTGCCTCAGGGAAGTGTCCCAGTTACCAGGCTGAGAGATGTTCCTGGGATTCTGTCCTTGCTGCTGAAGCTGCTCTGGAGCTGGGCACAGGCTCTTGTGTCTGTGGTGTCTGGGGAGGAGCAGGGATCACACAGTGGCAGGAGGAGCTCCCTGGCCCTGTTCCTGTTCACACACTTCTTTAGCAGCTTCTGGAAAATGCCAAAAAACTCCTCAGAGCAGTTTCACACCCAGGGTTTTTCCCTCGTAACTAAATTTGGGAAATGGGAGCTGGCAAACCTGTGGAAGGCTTGCTGAGTCTCCTCTTCCTCACTGAAGCAGAGGGACTTCAGCCTGATGCCAGGTTAGGATAACAGTGGAATTACAGAATGGTTTGGACTGGAAGGGACCTTAAAGCCCATCTCATTCCAACCTTTGCCATGGGCAGGGACATCTTCCACTAGGCCAGGTTGTTCTTCCAAGTCCAACCTGGCCTAGGACTCTTCCAGGAATAAGAAGCAACATTTACCATTTTATTAACTTTTATAAATCAATTTTTTTTCTTGCAGCTTTGTCTATCAAGTAGTTTTCTTTCATATAACTTTATCTCCCTGTGGCTGGGGGTATATGTTCTCCTTCAAAGAGCTGAATTATAGCTGAAATAAATCAGTGTGAATGTGTTTGAAGAAGTCAATCCCAAGACATTGTCATTTCTCTTCCATGTCCCAGGAGCCCATTATTTGGTAGATACAGACAAAAGTACTAAAGTGCTTCAAAATCCATTCAAGTGTCAACAAAACATACTTTCTGGGAAAAATATGCTAGCAATGTCTGTAGTAGAGATGTAGGTTGTGGCTCACAGGGTCAGCTTTAACAGGAAGCACAAGCCCACAAAATACCTAGCTTGCTTTCCCTGGGATTTTGAGAGTGGATTGGGATGTTTCTAAACATTATCAGTGTTGGCTCACAGTACCTTTTAAAATACCAGCAGTGCAGGAGAAATGGACAAAATGTTAAGGTTGGGGTTTTGTTTTCAAGAGGAAAACCTATGGCTTCACAGTAGCTAAAAATTAAGAGGAAAAAAATCAAACAGAATATTTGATTTTCATATATCTTTATGTGCTTCTCTTAAAACCCACAGGCTGAGCAGCATTGATATTTCCAGTATTCTCATTTGCTATCCAAAAAAAATCCTTAAGGATGTAGCACAAGTTTTAAGGAGCAGCTGATGTGGAAGCCCATCCTCGTGGTGCTGCAGTAAAAGAATTAGTGGAATTTTTAAATTTAAAAAAAGTCACTGCTGAGGACAAAGCTGGCAGAGTGTATTGTCCAATTCCACCTCTGCTCTTGACAAAGGATCTTTATAACACTGTAGTTAATTAAGTCCTGTAATTAGGCTGTTGTCTATATTCTTTATCTATCTATTTATATTTATTTCTAATTGTTCTGTAACATGGCATTTAAAATAATTTCAGACGTGCATTTACATCTTGGAATTAAATGTGTATCTACAGATATCTGGGGGATTCAAAGACTTTAAGGGTTTTCTAAAATATTTAATGGAAAGATGTAATACTTAAAGCATTAATTTTTCAGCAGATTTTTTCCCCCTTGGGTGGTGCTCTGCTTCAGGATTTAATGATACAGTAATTTAAAGAGACAAGCAATGGATGGACTTTCAGAATCACTTATCTAGTGCTGCTCACATACTCATTAAATTTAGTATTTTTCTTAGCCCTGGAAATCTGGGAATTTTGTCTCATTTTCTAGACTTTCTGTCTTCTTATTCTTTATTGTCATTGTATATTTTTCAATTGTATTTTGAGACTTTAAAACAAAAGTATCCAGGAAATAAATGGGGCTCATTCCACTTCTTTAATGTATTAATCCAGGAGTTTGTGAGGCTCTTGTAGCTGATATTTGTGTCAAACAATCATTTATGCATTTTACCTCTCTATTTCCATGTGACTCATGGAAGAATAATCTGCAATTTATGATGGCAAACTGAGATGCAGGATAAATGACAGGACTTGCCTCCAGCCATACAGGAAACCTGGTGCTGGAAATGCATATTCAATGGATTGCCCAGGGCACATTCCAGCCCTTACCCTTTCACCAGAGCTTCACATTCTTCTCGTTGATAGAAAATTGTTGTGAACTTCCGACCATCCCACTTGAGTTGCTGATGCATCTCAGTTCCTTTGCTGGTGTCCTTGGTTCTGGACTGCAGCATTGTTTTTTAATACGAATTTCCAGAGGTTGGTAATTTCAGGGAAAAACTCCTTGTTGAACTCTGGCATTTCTGGAGAGTTGGCCAGGGAGAGACATGACTGCAAATGAATGAGGCTGTGAACTGCAGCTGGTGGGTTTGGACTGAGGGAAGTGCTGGTTTTCTCTGTTTTGCAAAGCTGGAATCTTAATTCCTTATTTCTCATTCATTTTCCCCCTCTGCTCTTGATCCTCAGGAGAACATGTAACTTCCAGGTTTAAGAACGAAGTGGAGCGGATGGGGTTTGATATGAACAATGCCTGGAGGATTTCCAACATCAATGAGAAGTACAAGTGAGTGCTGGGGCTGCTTCTCCACAGCCAAACTGCATCTCCAAACATTCAATTACTGAAACTTTTTTCAACTTCTGTGGTTCTCAAGAATGGACAGTCAGAATTATGATTTCTTTTTTGTTGGTTTGTAGAAAAAAAAGTGCTTTAAATTATGTAATGTTTTATTAGCTGCTACAGTTTTTTAAGCTTGGAAATACCAGATTTTGATGTGGCTTATTAGAGAATAAGCATTCTAAGGAAGATCTTAAGTGAGCAAAGAGAGGAATTTGAACTTTTTAAGACTTTCATTGTTTCTTATTCTCTAACTTACTACAAAGCCATGTATTTAAAAATAAACCCAAGCAGGTTTGGAAGAGTTAAATTGGTAGATGAATAAGAGGAAACACTTTCTGAGGTACTCTAAGTGCAGCCAAAAGCCCTCCTTGGGCTCTGGAGCAGAAGAAGGTGCTCTGTGATCCCCTGCAGGGGGGACAGGGTGTTCTGGCTGGTCCCAGCTGGAACACTTTGTGATGGAGCAGTTTGAGTGCTCTGCCTGTGCAGGATAATGACTCCCAGCTGGGGGTTGGTGTCCCTGCAGGAGGAATCTCTGCCTTGGCCTCTGCAAGTCGAGGCAAGGAGAAAGAGCCATCCCTCCATATTTAATGCTGGAAAAGGGGAGTTTATTAAACATCCAGGGAAGCAGGAATTCCCAAAGAGCTGTCAGGTCCCCCCAGCGCTGCTCTGTGCTCTCTGGGAAGTCTGGAGCTGCTCCATCCCCCTGCTTTGCTGCCTTTCCCCCCAGGCTGTGTGGCAGTTACCCCCAGGAGATCATCGTTCCTGCCTGGATCACCGACAAGGAGCTGGAGAGCGTGGCCAGCTTCCGCTCCTGGAAGCGCATCCCTGCCGTGGTGTACAGGTGAGCCTTCAGCAGGCTGCAGGAAGGCAGCTCTGGCAAAGACAAACTGCAGCAAGTCACAAGTGGGAATTTTGGGAGGTGCTCAGACTGCCCTGGGTAAGGCAGACGCTCCACTTGTGCTCAGAGTGGGAATAATGGGTTGTGTTTAGAATTCCAAACACACACTGGAGGGGCGCTCTGCATTTGCATCTCCTGCAAATCATTCCTGGGGCAGTCACCCCAGTTAAGATTGATTTTTAACTTTTCTTAATATGAAAATGAAAAAATGGAAGATGAAGACATCAGAGGAGAGCTGATAAATGGCCTCCCTGGCTGGGTACCCCTTTGGCTTTTCCCTGACTCATCTGGCTGATTCTCAGACTGCAGTATAAACAAGGACAAATACCAAAATTACTTGAAGGAGATCTAAAACTCAGATTAAAAATTAATGTACAGTTTAGCTCTATCTCCATATTTTACATAGTGTTAATTACACAGGCCCTTCCTTAGATTGAGTTCAGCAATTCTTCATAATAAAACTGCTTCTCTGAGAGAATGGGTTTTGGCAGCTTCTTTAGTTAGAAATACATTTCAGCATCTGTTTTTTCAAATATCTTGAATTTTGTGGATATTAGACTGCTGTCCCATCCCTGGAAGTGTCCAAGGCCAGGTTGGACAGGGCTTGGAGCAGCCTCATCTAGTGAAAGGTGTCCCTGCCCTGAGATGAGCTTTAAGGTCTGTTCCCATCCAAAGCATTCCATGGTCCTATAAACCTGTCATTTAATACTATGGCCCCTTCCCTGGGGTGGTTATCCTCCCATAAATCTTTAAAATCTCTTTAAAACATCAGATGACAAAGGGATTAAAAAGATAATGAATACTGATATTCCTAAGCCTCAGCACCCATTCCTTGTGAACATGGAGAGCAGGAAAGCTGGCAGGGCCTTGGATCTTGCCAAGGCCAGGAGAGCTGTAGGCCACAAAACTCTATTTACTGAGCTTAAGGGTTCTTGTTCCATGAAGGCAGAACAAATTGGCTCATGGCAGCAAACCATTACCTTTAAATCCTCCTGTCTTTCCTCCTTTTCCACCCAAACAACAGAGGGGTTTAGTGTGGTCTCTTTTGGAATGGTGAAGGAGTTCTTCCCTCCTCTGCTCAGCTCTGGGAAGGGGAAAATGCTTTCCAGCATGTGCTGACTTTTAAAAACCTGTGTATTTGATTATTACAGAACTAAATGTGTGTGTATATATATTATATATATGTATATGTATAAAGGAGAATAATATGATTTATGTGTGGGTTTGGGTTCAGCTTTTGGGCCTTTCCTGCAGAGGGGACACCTTGCCTGCAAACACTTCCCCAGGGCAGCATTCCCCCTCCTGTCATCACTGCACAGAAGGAAGGCACTTAGTTCTCATTCCTGGGAACACCTTGCATTCCAGGGATTTATAGAAGAACAACTGAAAAGTCAAAAGACCACAGAGACAGAAATTGTTCTGTCCCCATGTTCAATTTTCTGCAGTTCTGCTGAGGCTCTGGGTGGTAAACCATACGTGGGGTTTCATTACTGAGCTTCAAATCAGTGAGAGAAATGTGTTTCTCTTTTTTGATTTTTTTTTTTTCCTTACCTTGACATTTGGTAATAGATTTTTCAAGACATCCAGTTCATCACTCTGGGTTCTAATAGAGCTCACAGCAGTGAGGGGAGGAGGATTTCTGGGCTGGATAGGGCTTGGAGCATCCTGTTCTAGGGGAAGGTGTCCCTGCCCATGAGTTTTAAGGTCCATTGTCACCCAAATCATTCCATGATTCTATGGTTGGAGTTCCATATATAGTTTTATATATATATATACACACATAAAATCAGCTTTATTCAACATTTTTTATCAATAGAAATTATTTTGGGACTTAACGATTTTAGTTTCAGTATTGATCACATTACTAAACCTCTTTTTGCTTTACTTCAGGGGAAAAAGAAGTAATCAGGATTTTTTAAAAATAAGTCAAGTCACTTGTCTCAGATACAGAACACTGGGACAGAGACCAGAGACAGACACTGGCAGCAGGAAATTCATTGTCCCTGTGAAGCAGTCAAGGCTGAAAAGCCCAGCAGGCTGATTTGGAGACAAGCTCCAGAAATGCTCCATGGTGATTGCACTGTCAGGAGCATTGCTTCTATTCTATGATCAGATTTCTAAAGAAATCTCACACCAGACCCTGCAGTTTTTCTTTCTATTTCAAATTTTTTAAACCTTTTCACATATTTCATAGCGTCACAGAAACACAGATTGGGTTGGAAGGGAACTTAAGCTCATCTAATTCCACCCCCTGCCATGGCAGGGACACCTTCCCAGGCTGCTCCAAGCCCCGGTGTCCAGCCTGGCCTTGGACACTGCCAGGGATCCAGAGGCAGCCACAGCCTCCATCTCTCTGGGAGCAATAATTTGTGTAGATAGATCTGGCCTCAGAAAATCAATGTTATGGAGAAGGCTCTTGGGCTTTTTTGGGAAAACAGTAGAGAGGGCTTCCTACCTGGTAGAAGCAGCATCATGAGAGCATCCCTGGAGGTTCTCTGTGTGGAAATGTCCTTTAGCCTTGCACTGCTGAGGGTGAGCCCCCACACAGGCCCAGGGATCCTATGGCAACGTGAAAATTCTGTTCCTGCCTTGAGTTACATTCCTGAACTGCAGCAAAGGGATTTCCATTCTGGTGCTGATGGTTCAGAAATGCAGCACTGGGAGCAGTTCACCCTTCCTTGCTCCTCCCTGCCCTGTGGTTACAAGGACTTGGGGGATTCATTGTTGTGCTCCAAGGTGGTTTTAACATGGGGAGGAAGAAGCCTGTGCAGAGGTGTATGTGTGTCCTGCAGCTCTACAACAGCTTGTAAAGTGCTTTAGGGTTTCTTAATGCTGGTTTACTCTTAATTTCTGTGGGGGCTGCAGGGTTTTTTGTCTCTAGGGAATTTTCAATGGAGGCTTTGCTTTAAGTTTTTTGAAATATTTTGTTTTGTTCCTGAGCTCTGAGTGATGCCCTCTTACCCCAGCTCTCTCTCTGGGGTTCTCAGCATCACACTGGCTGTTCTTTATCTCTGTGGCCAGTCCAGCTGGAATGAGTGGAATTCCTCAGCCCTCCAGCGTGCCCCTGACTAGAATTGTGTGATTTCTGATGCCTCTGAAAGTGGCAGATTTGTGCAGGGCACCGGTGGGGCTGCACAGCCACCAACAAGCTCATCTCCTGGCCTAATGATTCTTCATTATTTGTATAATGCGAGGCAAGGACCTGGAGATGAAAATATAACTCTTTATGAACCTATGAAAATTATTCTGCAGCAGGTAGTAATGAAATCTGGGAGAACATATGGAAAAAATAAATGAGCTGCTCTGTTCAAAATAGATTTCTTACACGTATAATGATGTTTTATTTTCTTTTATTTGTGCAAGCGTAGCGGGGAACTAGGTGGCCTTTCAGTGATTGGCACGTATTTTTTCCTGAACTAATTTGCTCTGGGTAGAGCTGTTTGTGGAAGGCTATTAATTCCAGCAGAAATCCATTTCCCTGTGCCTGCAGTCGGCTGGCACCTGGTGTAAGAGCCGTGGCTTCACATCGCTTTTCCTTTGCCTCGCTTAACGCAGCGTGTCAGTGCTTCCTCTCACTGAAGGGATTTTATATGAAACAATTACAAAAGAGCTATGAAGAGTACTTCAAGCCCATATCCCAGCCTGTTTGATCACTTGGAGGCTCTGCAGCACGGAGCCTGTCCCTGTGTTGCTGTTGGCTGAGGAGCAGGAGGCAGCGGTGCCCACGCGGTGCCTGCAGGGACACTGCGGAGGAGGTGCCGCGCAGCACCGGGGGTGACAGCTCTGACAGCACAGCACAGGCCAGCCTGTCACACCTCCAGAAACATCCATTCGAGTGCTCAGAGCCAAAAAGTCAGCACTGGCTGCTTTGGGTGGGCTGGGTTCCTGTTCAGGGCTGAGACTGTTAAGATTTGTTTAAGGGTTAAGCTGACCCTCAGCATTCTGGGTTCCCTGCTTAGAGGGGAGTGAACAACTCCTGGTTGCCCTGAAGCTGAGCTGGGCAGTTTGTTTGCAGGAAGGCTCTAAAATCTTTTCCTGCATTATAACATACAGGAATTGTAATTGGCAGGTGGATTCTTTGAAAATACAGGGTTCAGGGGGGACTCCTGGGTGAGGAAAGCAATGCCCAAAGTCACCTCTGCTTGACACAATAAAAGCTTTTATTCCCAAAAAAGCACCCATGCCCTGGGTTGATCCAACAGCGTGGGCAGCAGAGGAGGGGGGAATTCTGCCCTCCTGCCCTGTTCAGGTGAGACCCCACCTGCAGAAATGCCTCCAGCCTTGGGGTCACAGTGCAGGAAGGACCTGGAGCTGCTGGAAAGAGTCCAGAGGAAACTACAGAGATGCTCCAAGGGCTGGAACCCCTCTGCTCTGGAGCCAGGCTGGGAGAGCTGGGGGTGCTCACCTGGAGAAGAGAAGGCTTCAGAGACACCTCAGAGCCCCTTCCAGGGACTAAAGGGGCTCCAGGAGAGCTGGAGAGGGACTGGGGACAAGGGCTGGAGGGACAGGACACAGGGAATGGCTTCCCACTGCCACAGAGCAGGGATAGATGGGATATTGGGTAGGAATTCCTGGCTGTGTGAGGTTGGGCAGGCCCTGGCACAGGGTGCCCAGAGCAGCTGTGGCTGCCCCTGGATCCCTGGCAGTGTCCAAGGCCAGGTTGGAGGGGATTTGGAGCACCCTGGACTAGTGGAAGATGTCCCTGCCCATGGCAGGGGGTGGACCTGGGTGAATGTTAGGACTCCTCACAACCCAAACTGTTCTATGATCCTTTGACTTAAACAGAGAAGAGGTGTGTGGGTGAGTGCTGTGATATATCAGCTGGGACATGAGACAGGGATTAAACATTTTAAGGTGCTCCAGAAGTTGTGTCTGTGCTGCTCTAGCCCCTGCACCCTCAGCTCTCTGCACCCACAGCTGGGCCTCCTTTCCCTGGGGCTGAACTCCCTGAATTCAAGGTGCTGCTGGGCAAGGTCAGGGAGAAGGTTGTTCCTGCCAGCTGCAAACACTTTGGTGGCTGGAGTGTCACAGAGCTGGTGGCAGCAGGGGGATGTGCCAGCACAAGAGCAGTGAGTAGAATTACTGTGATAATGCATTTCAGTCCTCTTTATATGATAGATTATAGGGGAGAGTCTTCAAATTTTTTTCAGAGCATGTTTGCAATGGTTCAATAAGTTTTAATTATTCCTGATCTATTCTTTATGTGTAATACAAGAAGCCAGGTCAGATTTAAGGAAATAACTACTAACTCTTTAGACATGTGAAACAAAAAAATTGTTTTTGAATGTCACCTCCCAGGAGATGAGAGCTGTGTCCAGGTTAGAGTGTTCTTGGTTATTCTGCATCCATGGTGAGTTCCTCTCTCATGCCTCACCTGCTGTTCCAAAACACTCCCCAGCTTTCACTGGCCAACAGACCACAATATTGAGCAGGAAGATGCTTTTTTTTTCTCTCTTCCTGACCTTGTTTTGGCTTTCACCTGTCAGTGACTGTGGTCACAGCCATAATTTTGTAGGGAAGCTGGATCCCTGACTGGGGATAACTGCTAAATGATGGTTCCCAGTGGGAATGAAGCTGCTGGAGCACTCCACTGAATTTTTTGTGCCCTCTGTGCTCTTCATGCTGGTTGTTGACTCTGTATTCTCTGTTTTCAGGCACCAGAGCAATGGGGCAGTGATCTCCCGCTGCGGCCAGCCCGAGGTGAGCTGGTGGGGCTGGAGGAACGCCGACGATGAGCACCTGGTCCAGTCCGTAGCCAAAGCCTGTGCCTCAGACTCCAGGTCCAACAGTAACAAGTTAATGAATGGGAATTGTTCCAGAGATTTGTCCAATGGAGGGGACCTCTCTGATGTGGAATTTGGTAAGGCTGTCACCATTGCTTTTCTGTCGAGGGCAGAGCTTTGTCTCCAGTGCTGCAACAGAGTGAATCTGTTGTATTTAGTCCCCATTCTCCAGTGCATGTGCATTGTGGGACTGGGAACTGTGCTGTAGCCAGTGTCAGAAGGGTCCTCTGAGCTCCTCACCCATTTCCTCCTCTCCAGACTCCTCCATCTCCAATGCCTCAGGAGCAGAGAGTTTGGCCATCCAGCCTCAGAAGCTTTTGATCCTGGACGCGCGATCTTACGCAGCAGCCGTGGCCAACAGAGCCAAGGGGGGTGGCTGTGAGTGCCCAGGTGAGCAGCTTTCCTCCTCAGCTTTCCAGGCAGTCAGGCAAAGGGATTTGTTCCAGGATTGCCCTGACACCCTTCAGCACTGCCTGTACACTGCTCACCTGTCTGAACGTTCTGGATCCTGGCAGCCCCCACCCAGCCCTTCAAAGGGCAGGTTGAGCTGTTAATTAGTCTGTTCTCAGGCCATTAACCCGGCTGGCAACAGTGCTCAGTAAATGCTGAACCCTGTGGAATCTGCTGAAGAGCTTTCCCTTGCTGAGTCAGATGTATAAACTAAAGAGAGACAAAGGTGTCCAGTGTGCTGGTGTCTAAAACCCCTGAACTTGTAAAACCCACTGGCTGCAGAGGAGAAAAATATTCTAGAACGGTTTTGCAAAATACAATTCCCAGCAATTTCCCTAAAGCTGAAGCATTTTTCAGTATTTGTATCATAGCAACTGCAATCCTGCCTCACCTTACATGTGTAATACAGTTGCAACACCACTTTCTGTGTTCTTTGGCACTTGTGAATTGGTAGTTTTATAAACAAGATATTCGTTATGGTCACTGTTGGATATGAATGCAGCCTGTTAAAATTCCATGGGTGGAGAGGCTGGAAAAAAATCCCAGACAGAAAAACTGGAGATAAGATAACGAAAGCTCTTTTGACTGTTTATTTTTGTTTTGGTCTTTTTTGTAATAGCTCCATTTTGATTTGTAGCCACTAGTTTAAAAAAAATGAAGTTTCCATTTAACACTTCAAAACCACTAAATCTTCACAGAGTAAAATTTCAAAACAGAAAAGCCGAGTATACAGGAAGTTTGATTTTCTTCCTGTATATTGTTTTTTGATTCTGTGGAGAAGGTTTTCAAACAGCTTGTCACCTTCCATAAAACCTGTATTGCTTTTTGCTGCTACATTTTCTGCAGGTATTTCCAGGTCTGCTTCATTCTCTGTATAAAAATAGCTCATTTATGCTGTACTTTATTTTAGATATAATTCAGTAAAAATACAAAAAAAACTCTGAAGTTGGCTGATACTGTCTGAGGCTGCTCCTGGAGTTGCAGTCATTCATTGTGTTTGGCCCAGCATTTGCTGGGCTGAGAAAGGGTTGGGAAATGAAATTATACAGAACATCACAGACTCATGAATTTTTTTGTACAAGCACTCAGTATCCCAGATTCTAAATCTTGATTATTTTTCTCCTGTAGAAATGGTCATTTTAGTTACTGTGTGATCATTCCTGTGCAGACTGAAGCATCACAGCAGAGGGAAGACTAAATCTAAAAAACCACTGAACTGGTATTTTCTGGCCCTCTTTAGGTACCCCCTGAGCACTGGCCCTGTCTCTCCANTGAGCAGGAAGATGCTTTTTTTTTCTCTCTTCCTGACCTTGTTTTGGCTTTCACCTGTCAGTGACTGTGGTCACAGCCATAATTTTGTAGGGAAGCTGGATCCCTGACTGGGGATAACTGCTAAATGATGGTTCCCAGTGGGAATGAAGCTGCTGGAGCACTCCACTGAATTTTTTGTGCCCTCTGTGCTCTTCATGCTGGTTGTTGACTCTGTATTCTCTGTTTTCAGGCACCAGAGCAATGGGGCAGTGATCTCCCGCTGCGGCCAGCCCGAGGTGAGCTGGTGGGGCTGGAGGAACGCTGACGATGAGCACCTGGTCCAGTCCGTAGCCAAAGCCTGTGCCTCAGACTCCAGGTCCAACAGTAACAAGTTAATGAATGGGAATTGTTCCAGAGATTTGTCCAATGGAGGGGACCTCTCTGATGTGGAATTTGGTAAGGCTGTCACCATTGCTTTTCTGTCGAGGGCAGAGCTTTGTCTCCAGTGCTGCAACAGAGTGAATCTGTTGTATTTAGTCCCCATTCTCCAGTGCATGTGCATTGTGGGACTGGGAACTGTGCTGTAGCCAGTGTCAGAAGGGTCCTCTGAGCTCCTCACCCATTTCCTCCTCTCCAGACTCCTCCATCTCCAATGCCTCAGGAGCAGAGAGTTTGGCCATCCAGCCTCAGAAGCTTTTGATCCTGGACGCGCGATCTTACGCAGCAGCCGTGGCCAACAGAGCCAAGGGGGGTGGCTGTGAGTGCCCAGGTGAGCAGCTTTCCTCCTCAGCTTTCCAGGCAGTCAGGCAAAGGGATTTGTTCCAGGATTGCCCTGACACCCTTCAGCACTGCCTGTACACTGCTCACCTGTCTGAACGTTCTGGATCCTGGCAGCCCCCACCCAGCCCTTCAAAGGGCAGGTTGAGCTGTTAATTAGTCTGTTCTCAGGCCATTAACCCGGCTGGCAACAGTGCTCAGTAAATGCTGAACCCTGTGGAATCTGCTGAAGAGCTTTCCCTTGCTGAGTCAGATGTATAAACTAAAGAGAGACAAAGGTGTCCAGTGTGCTGGTGTCTAAAACCCCTGAACTTGTAAAACCCACTGGCTGCAGAGGAGAAAAATATTCTAGAACGGTTTTGCAAAATACAATTCCCAGCAATTTCCCTAAAGCTGAAGCATTTTTCAGTATTTGTATCATAGCAACTGCAATCCTGCCTCACCTTACATGTGTAATACAGTTGCAACACCACTTTCTGTGTTCTTTGGCACTTGTGAATTGGTAGTTTTATAAACAAGATATTCGTTATGGTCACTGTTGGATATGAATGCAGCCTGTTAAAATTCCATGGGTGGAGAGGCTGGAAAAAAATCCCAGACAGAAAAACTGGAGATAAGATAACGAAAGCTCTTTTGACTGTTTATTTTTGTTTTGGTCTTTTTTGCAATAGCTGCATTTTGATTTGTAGCCACTAGTTTAAAAAAAATGAAGTTTCCATTTAACACTTCAAAACCACTAAATCTTCACAGAGTAAAATTTCAAAACAGAAAAGCCGAGTATACAGGAAGTTTGATTTTCTTCCTGTATATTGTTTTTTGATTCTGTGGAGAAGGTTTTCAAACAGCTTGTCACCTTCCATAAAACCTGTATTGCTTTTTGCTGCTACATTTTCTGCAGGTATTTCCAGGTCTGCTTCATTCTCTGTATAAAAATAGCTCATTTATGCTGTACTTTATTTTAGATATAATTCAGTAAAAATACAAAAAAAACTCTGAAGTTGGCTGATACTGTCTGAGGCTGCTCCTGGAGTTGCATTCACTCATTGTGTTTGGCCCAGCATTTGCTGGGCTGAGAAAGGGTTGGGAAATGAAATTATACAGAACATCACAGACTCATGAATTTTTTTGTACAAGCACTCAGTATCCCAGATTCTGAATCTTGATTATTTTTCTCCTGTAGAAATGGTCATTTTAGTTACTGTGTGATCATTCCTGTGCAGACTGAAGCATCACAGCAGAGGGAAGACTAAATCTAAAAAACCACTGAACTGGTATTTTCTGGCCCTCTTTAGGTACCCCCTGAGCACTGGCCCTGTCTCTCCAGGCCTCCAGTGTTGCTTGAGCACATCCAAAGTAATTCTGTGGATCTTCTGTTTTCCTGAGCTCCCAGTGTTTCTCACATGTGTGATACTTCCTGATCCAATTCCCCTCAGAAGAAGGCAGTGGATGAAGTAACCTTTCAGCCCTTTTGAGTGCTTAGGAAAAGGAATCTGAAATCTGTCTAACTTAAATCCATAACTTACCAATAAAATATTATTTATGTTTTACATCTTTTGATGTTTCTCAGTTTTTTTACAAGCATTCTGGAACCTGGAGCACAGGAATATCCCTATTCCCAGAGGTTTACACTCTGCTTTTTATAACCTGAAGTGAAACATTTGAAATAAATACAGCAGGACTTGGCTAAATGCTTCCTGTTTTGCTGGGTTGTCAAGTCTGGAGTACCCAGCAAGCTCCAAGGGCTTACAGAATCTTTGTAAACAGATTATTTCATCTGTCCACAGTAACAAGGGTTTGTTTTTATGAAAAAATCTTCTTTTAGAAAGGTAGTTGTTACTTTCTTCCCTCTGTCTTGCTCTTTCCCTGCAGAATATTACCCCAACTGTGAAGTAGTGTTCATGGGGATGGCAAACATCCATTCCATCCGCAAGAGCTTCCAGTCTCTGCGTCTGCTCTGCACTCAAATGCCAGATCCAGGAAAGTAAGTGGAAGTTTGGGGCTTTGGGCCTTTGGTTCCATGTTTCTGCAGCCACATTCTTCTGCTGATAATTTTTAAATTGTAATTCAGTGGATTTTCCCTTGGTGATAGTGCTAAGCTATGTTTTTTTCATTTTCATGGAAGTCACTGGTTTATTCTGATTGAAATGAACATAGAAAATTAGCTCTGAAATTAGAGTGTAACCTTGAATATTGATACCAGAATGTTATTTCTTCTGGTGGGCTTCTGAGCACTCACATTTAAGGCTGGTCTGCTTTAAGCAGCTCTTTAATTCTCACCATTTACTCTCCTTTGGAAAATTGTGGTGGTGGTCCATTGTACCTCACTCATTTCTAATGTCATTTCAGGAGAATATTTTATAACCCTCCAGTGCTGTGGGGTAACTACCCTTTAATTGCCCCTCACCTTGGGAGCTTCTAACCTTGAGTCCTCACTGTAGTTACCCTAGTCCTGTTTTCCCTCCCACTCCCCTGTTTGAAATTTGCTGCTAAAGCCTTCCGTGGTTTCAAAGTAGATCCAAACCTTCAGCCCATCCCAGAGTCTGGCAGTTCCTTGGGTTGGCTACGTGGCTTTGCTGCTTCCACCTCTGGGAAAGCGTTAACAAGACACAAGTGAAAAATGCTCCAGAGTGACACTCACAGCTTATTAAAACAGGAGCTTTGCTGTGATAAACTCAGACATCCAAACCTGAAAGCATTTTAAAAGAGCAAAAACTGTCTTGCCTGGTTTCTCTCTAGTTGGCTGTCAGCTCTGGAGAGCACCAAGTGGCTGCAGCACCTGTCAGTGCTCCTGAAATCGGCGCTGCTCGTGGTGCATGCCGTGGACCGGGACCAGCGGCCGGTGCTGGTTCACTGCTCCGACGGCTGGGACCGCACGCCCCAGATCGTGGCCCTGGCCAAGCTCCTGCTGGACCCCTACTACAGGACCACAGAGGTGGGTAGAGCAGCTGGGAGTCATTGGGGTCTTTGGAGGGAGTCTGGCTGTGAATTATTTCAGGTTTGTCCCCTGGCGATGGCACCGAAGCTGGCAGGAGTTTGTCACCCATAGCCTGCGGTTGCGTTGTCACAGGTATAGGTACATCTGTAATCAGGAGTAGCTCACATTCCCTCTGCTGTAACTGCACAGTCATGGTCTGTGCTTCCCTGTATTTGACTTAGGAATATGGAGTACAAAGTGCTGCAATTGCAGCTTCTGCTGCACCCCTGCAGGACTCAAGCACTGACAGAGAGCCTTCCTCTTTGCTGCATTTCCCAGCTGCATGGTTTTCCAGTTTCACGTTTTCATTGCCCTCTGTCAGTTTTATTTCTCCTAATTTTCCCCTGTTCCATCACTTTTCAGCACTGTGAGAGGTGTGCTGGCTGGCTTCCATCTGCCAGCCCACGGGCAAGATGCCTTTGTTGTCCAGAACAGAACTCTGTGTCTGAACACTGCTTTGAGCTGCTGCTTAAAGCCCCCCACGCACTAGGATGAGGAGCTGGAACTGCCTTTTGGATGAAGTGTGAAAACTTCTTGAATTCTTTTCCGCATGGGTTCCAGAAGCTGGCATCCATCAGGCAAAACATGCTGCTCTGGCTGGGGCACAGGATCTGCTCCTGGTCCTCCAAAGCATGCTGTCCTGCTGCTTGGGGAGCCGAGTTGTGCTGTGCACACTCTGGGCCTTCCCTGTCACCCAGAGCAAGCCATAAACTGTAGGTGTCTGTACCAGGATCAGAAACGTTGAGGAAAATGAGTTTTCAGTGCTGTCAGATTTAAAGCTTTTCAGCTGCTAGCCATTATTTTGGCTCTAATCACAGCCATTACTTTGTCTCTAATCACAGCCTTTGACTCAATAAACAATCTCTACAATTTTTCTTTCCTCTAAGAACCAAAACCTTCCTACCATGTGATGGATTTCAGGTCCTGCGAGACAAGGTGTGACATTCAGCTGCTCAGCCAGGCACTGTTTGGGAATGTTCTTTGCCCTTTTCATGAAAAATCACTCAGGTGAACCTTTAATCGACCTTGTGACTGCTGTACGCACAGACAAGCACCTGCTCTCCCTGAGCTTGGATGTCCTGTGGTAGATGGATGGTTTTCTTTCCTGACAAGCAGATCTGACCATCATTTTCAAGAAGAGTTTTTATATAACTTGTCCAAATAGTGGATACCACAATCCAGAAGCTTTGGCTAGATGAAGTTCCTGCTTGTCACTGCCTGGATGAGATAGGGCTCATATCAGGATCCTCCCTGGCAGTCACTGAGGATTTAACCTGCCTTATTCCCATTCCTGTTTGTGTGGTTTGGGAATCCTTATCTGTCCTAATTCCATTTCAGAGCACAGAGGCATTAGGGAAAGCAGCAAAGAGGAGTAATGAGCCCAGTGCTAAGGGGAAATAGGAGAGAGGACACAGCGATTCCCACAAGTCTCAGACCATCTCAGAAAACTGAACCAAAGAAAAATAACAATTCTTCATCTCTCCTTGCAGGGTTTCCAGGTGCTAGTGGAGACAGAGTGGCTGGATTTTGGCCACAAGTTTGCAGATCGCTGTGGCCACGGGGAGAATTCGGACGACCTCAATGAGCGCTGCCCGGTGTTCCTGCAGTGGCTGGACTGTGTCCATCAGCTCCAGAGGCAGTTCCCCTGCTCCTTCGAGTTTAACGAAGCATTCCTTGTGAGTTGGGAGACTGCTGGTTTAATACACCACTGCTAAACACTGCTGGAGAGCCCAGGGGGCAGATTTTCCCACCTTTCTGTGACATTCTGTGTCCAAGGCCAGGTTGGAAAAATGTGAGATAGTGGAAGAGGTCCCTTCCCACCCAAACAATTCTATTATTTTTTTTTATATATATGAATGTATTCTATATATGCTCTCACCTGATAAAGGGGACAGGAAAGCTGTCCAGATACATGAGACAAAAGCACTTGTGTAACCCACAGGGTCTGTTTACTCTTTAAATTTTAGACTTTAAAGAAATAAATTATCTTAATTGAATAGTCTCGCCTAAGAGGTGTAAGACATCCACACAGCATGAAAACAATCCTTCTTACTGCCAATGCAAACTCCCCCCTGCTTGGATCTTGTTTTGACTTGAATACTCCTCCTCCAAAAACAACCTGCTCCATTCATTTTTTCAGTTTCTTCACTGAAAATGTGTAGGATATAGGAGCTGTGCTTGCCTTCTTTGGAAGCAGACAGCATTCCTGATAGGAATTCACTCAGGATGGTTCCAAGTCAGTTCTCAGATCTCTGAGGAAGTTGCAGTCATGGACTGCAGGACTAGTAGTCTGAGGAGTAGAAGTTTTTATGAAGTGTCTGATCCACTAAGAGATTTAAGGCACATTGCTGTGATTGTGGCTGACTGAAATTACCACTTGCCAGCTCAGCCATGTAACTGAGCCCATGTACAGTCCCCGAGTAGCTCAGTTGTGAAATGAGATACAATGGGTAGTAACTGGCTTCACAGCACACTGCTAATCTCCACGGGCTGGGAGAGAACATACCCGTGGTGTGCTGGCCTTTGTAGAGTGAATCCCTAATTTATTACAGTATTGAACCACTTGTCTTTATTTAAACATCTGAATAATCCCAAGGAAGTCATTGATATGCTGAAGTTAAGTTGGCATTTGTTAGGCTGGGCCTAGCATGGAGTGATTAATGATCAGCATTTCTGTGCTGCATGAATGTTTTGTAGCAGAGGAATCATGATTCTGCTTTGCTTGGCCTGCAGGGCAATGAGTTTGTATCAACATGACTTGATTAGGAACAAATATTTTGTCTTTCTGTGTTACATTTTTTCCTGAATTTGTTCAGTTATGATTTTAAAAGATTCTGCTCCCCTTGCATTCCTTTGCAATTGGTTTGTAAAGGAAGTATGTGAGAAATGCCAGGGGTCTGGGAAGGGAGGTGAGGCCTGTCCCTTGTGCCAGCTGACCCTGTGTGTGTGTGTCTGTGCAGGTGAAGTTGGTGCAGCACACCTACTCCTGCCTCTTTGGAACATTCCTGTGCAACAATGCGAAAGAGAGAGGAGAGAAACACACTCAGGAACGGACCTGCTCTGTCTGGTCTTTGCTGCGGGCAGCAAACAAAGCCTTCAAAAACCTGCTCTACTCCTCCCAGTCGGAATCTGTATGTACCCCAATCCCTCCCTGTGGGAGAGCCCTGGGGAGCTCCCCCAAACAGCAAATGGGGGTGCCCTGAGAAACACCCCAGCAGTGGGACACTGGTGACAGCTCAGGTGGTGGCTGCCCCATCCCTGGAGGGTCCAAGGCCAGGTTGGATGGAGCTGGGAGCAAGCCAGGATGGTGGAAGGTGTCCCTGCCCATGGCAGGGGTGGCACTGCATGAGCTTTAAGGTTCCTTCCAGCCCAAATCCTTGTGTGGTTCTCTGAACTGTCACCATGGACAGAGAGGTGATTCCAGACCAGCTCGGCTCTCCCTGACATTCACCTTGGAACACCCAGCTCAGGCTGATGTTTGAAGTCTTGGGTTAATTTTGCTAATATTTGGGGAATGTCAAATGCCACCTCAGAAATTTCTTTGTGCTGGAAATGTGCTTTCTGTGACTAAATATTTTATTTTTTGTAACAGAAAACATTTCAGTATTTGATAAATAGACCTCTCAGGAGAACTGAACTGTGTCAGAGAAGTGACACAAAACTGCCTGCAAATCTAGTCACTGTATCTAAATTCATTTTAAACCTAAACAGAAAAAGTGGCTCCGATTATTTAGTGTATCTTTGTTTCTCTTGATACCTTCAGGTTTTCAGTTTGGCTCCTCTGTGGTAGGAGCTCACTGAAGGTTCTGGGAAGAGGCTCAGTTGCTCGTGGCCTTGTGGTAGAAGGTCACGTGAGGGATTCAGGGGTGCAGAGCACAGGCAAGAGAGCAAACACCAAATGACATCATGGTCAGGACTTCAAGGACTTGTATAAATATTTAAACCCTTTTTATTTTTTGAAGTATCAGATGTCGTAAACTGAACTCTAAGGGCTGTGCAGTGGGTTTGTATGTGGCGATTGTGGCTTTCAGATGTTTCTTAGAGCAAAAACTGAACCCTGGCTAAGGAAGGAGTTTTATTCTCACAGTGGTGGTAAAAAGATGCATTTTCTACTCCCCTGAGCCCTCCTTGGCTGACTGTGCCCTGGCTCTGGGCTATCACTGCAACAAGCCCTTGAAGCCTTCCCACCTGACGCTCCTGGGGAGAGTTCATGAGGCAGAGCAGACACAGCCTGGGGGGATCTTAAAGCTGTGGATACCTCTAGATTTCCATGGAAATGCCAGGAGGAGCATAGAGAGGGCTCTCACAGTGGCTGTGTGGACAGATCTGTCCTTGGGCTGCCCTTCTCTGCTCTATCCCATTTGGCCCCTGTTCTCAGAAAATACTCACAAGGACACTCCTTCTGCTTGTGGGAGTTTGGGTGATTTCCTGTTTTGGCTTCATTTTCTTGTGGTTTTACTTCAGGCTTTAAAAGGTGCCTCTGGTGCAGCTGCTTCTCTTACAGAGCCAGAGTTGTTTAAGCAGCAGCCACCCCACAGCTCTTCCCCTGCTCAGTGCCTGGGAAGCAGAGTGTTCAGAGAATCACAGAATTTCCTCATACAGGAAGGGACCAACAAGGATCATCCAGTCCAGCCCCTGGCCCTGCACAGGGCGTCCCAAAATTCCACCCTGTCCTTGAGAGCATTGTCCAGATGCTCCTGGAGCTCTGGTAACCTTGGGGCTGTGCCCATTCCCTGGGGAGCCTGAGCAGTGCCTGTCTGTTGGAGCCAGCTGTTCCTCTGCCATTGCCTGCTTTTCCATGGGAAAGTTGCTTGGAAAAGAGTGGAATTGCTAAAATGAGCCCAAGTGTTTTTGAAGTGAAGCAGAAAGCATGTTCCACAATCAAGGAGTCCCTTTTAAGAGCAAGGTGCCTCTGCAAAGAACTTCTGGATGTACTGAGTATGTACCCATGAGTGCCTCCTTGGGAGCCAGGCTGGGCTGTGGTGGATTGGGATCCATGCAATGAGTTCAGCTCACTCTGGCACGGTGCAACACAGCACACAAGGGAACCTCAGCACTCATAACGAGCCACTGAATTCCATGAGTTGTGAAGGTGTAGATTCACAGAGGGCTCACTGCAGGAGTTCATTCAGGAAGAGCTGAAGGCTGCCATTGTTCTGCCTCTGACAGAAAAGGTCATTCTAGCCCCAAATGTGGCTGATGAAAAGCTGTCACTAGCCCTTGGTGTGGGCTGGACATGTCCCAGCTGAGACCTGCCCCCCTGAGAGCTGAACTTGTCGTGCTGGGAGGCAGCAGCTGACTCTGCTGTGTGCTCCCCCTGCCAGGTGCTGTATCCCGTGTGCCATGTGCGGAACCTGATGCTCTGGAGCGCTGTTTACCTGCCCTGCTCCTCCCCCTCCACACCCGCCGACGACACCTGTGCCCCATACCCTGTGCCAGGCTCTAGCCCCGAAGAGCAGCCTCTGGGCAGGTGAGCCTAGAGCCCAGAAATCCCGTCCTGTAAAGTAAGATCAACAGAGAATGTTGGGGGATGTGAAAGGAGAATGTTGGGGAGGGAGGGCAGGATTTCTCCCGGGTGTATTGGTGGGACTGTGGGACTGAGCTGCCCAAGTGCAGCCTGTCTGTGGGGTGGGTTTGGAAGCTGTCACATTTCAGGGCTGACAGCATAGCAGAGAGAAGCTGGGCAAATAGAGTTAAACTCAGAGTTAAACTCTGGGTGTCACTTAGCCACAGAGAATTCTTTCTGTCCTTGTGGGATATAAGCTTTTGTTGGTTATCTTGAATTTGAGTTCTTTTTCAGTGTTGCATAGCCATTTCTTTGCTTGTTGTACAGTGACTCTGAGCACATGTTAATTAGGAGGTGTGACCAGGCTGTAAGCACTGGGGCTTGCTGGTAAAGGGATTAATCTGGGAATGTTTGAAGTCTGGTTGAACATATTTTCCTGATGGCAAACAAAGGAAGTACTGAAGCAGCTCTGCACTACAGATGGTCGGAATGTGCTCCTGGATAATACTTCCCACAAGTCCATTAGCTGGCAGATTGTTACTGTCCTAATTGGGGGGCTGGTTTTAAACCACAGTAGCTCAATGTCATAAAAACATCCTCTGACTTGAGAGTGGGACTGTTTGTGCCTTTGCAGGCTACCAAAGACAAGATCCTTTGACAATCTGACGACAGCCTGTGACAGTAGCGTGCCTACAACCAACCGCCGGAGCAGCGACCCCAGCCTCAACGAGAAGTGGCAGGAGCACCGCCGCTCCCTGGAGCTCAGCAGCCTGGGCCCCCCTGGGGACGACCCCTTCGAGGGAGACGGGCTGGGCAGGCAGGGCAGGGCCCCCGTGGGGGCAGAGCTCTCTGTGGCAGCCGGGGTGGCAGAGGGACAAATGGAGAACATTCTGCAGGAGGCCACTAAAGATGATGTTGGGCTGGAGGAGCACTTGAGGGGTAGCCTGGAGGCAGCAGGGAAAGGGGATGAGGTTGGCCTGGATAAGAAGAGAGCTGACAGTCTGTGTGGGGAAAGAGCTGAGGTGGATGCAGGTACCATAATGAACAATCCCCCAGCCAACCCACACCCGGCCTCACATGGTGCTGTGGAACTCAAAGGACAGCAGGACGAGCACAGCGACCCCAGCTGCGCTCTCCAGAAGGCACCTCAGGGGAGAGGACTTCAGGCTGCTACTCCCGAGGGCTCCGGAAACAGAGATGCTCCAAACAACACAGAGGAGGAAGGTGTTGGGAAAGGTGAAGGAGAAGCAGAGAGCCCATATGGCACGGCCCAGGCCAGCCTTGCCTTCCCTCTGGCAGCTCTGCTGGAGGAAAGGACATCCAACATCGAAAGCTCCACGGAAACCTTAACGGAGACTGAAGCAAAGCCCGAGCTCACGCCCAGGGCTCCATGCCACAGGCCTCACCCCTTCGGCAACAGCGCTGACGAGCTGTCCCGAACTTTGGAGAACAGGCCAGAGGGAGAGTGCATGATAGAGCTCCAAAAACTGGGATCAAGAGTGCATAGGACTTCTGGTAGCAGCAGCACACACCTCCCGATGCCTTCCCCTTGTGCCTTGCCTCTAGCAGACCACAAAGATGAGCTGATGTATAACGGGGAGCTGGAGCTGGAGAACAAACTGGTGGAGAAACCTGCGGGATTCACGGCCTCCAAATTCCCCGCCACCAACGGACACTGCGTCAACGGTGAGGACGGGCGGCTCAAAGCCTCGCTGAGCCGGCAGGTGTCCGCAGCCAGCTGCAGCTCTGCTCAGCTCCACCTGAGGAACTTGCACCAGAAATGGATGTTCAGCCAGCTCGGGAAGCAGCCGGCCGGCAGCCCGGACCAGCCGGCCCGCAGCCACCTGGACGACGATGGGATGCCCGTGTACAGCGACGTCATCCAGCAGCGCCTGCGCCAGATCGAGACGGGCCATCAGCAGGAGGTGGAGACCCTCAAGAAGCAGGTGCAGGAGCTGAAGAGCCGCCTGGAGAGCCAACTCCTCAACAGCTCCCTGCGACTCAACGGCGACTACGGCGACGAAGTGGTGAGTGAGCGTCACTGGGCTGAGCGTGCAGCTCACCGAGCCCTCAGCTCACAGCTCAGGGCCTGACTTTGGGCTCTCACAGACCTCTCCAGGTCATCCTGAAGAGGGCAAACGCTGCCTGAGTACCTGACAGTGGCAGGTACTGATGGCTGATGCTCTCACCAAACTTCAGATTGAGCAGAAAGGTTTATTTCGAGATGGGTGTTGCACAGCAGCTCACACACCCCTGGCCACACCTAATCACATTCCCTGGCCTCAGTAAAACCAACCAAAGCCCTGGTTTACCAAACCTCAGTAAAACCAAACCCCTGGTTTACCAAACCTCAGTAAAACCAACCAAAGCCCTGGTTTACTGCTATCTTCATGCAGGGCAAAGATATTTTCCTGTGCCGTTTTTGGCACAGCAGTGTAGGATGATCCCTTGGTTCTCTGCAGGTTCCAGCTGCACTGGCAGCTCTGTGAGCTCAAACCCATCAGGGTCACACCATCCCTTTCAGGTGCTCCTGGCTCAATGACTGGAATAAATTTCTAGAATTCTAAATTAACTGGAATAAATTACCTGAGCTTTTGTGGCAGCTGTATTTCAACAAAGGTTTTTCTCTCAACAAATTAAGAATTTTAAGGGAACTTTTAAACTGTTTGCGCTTTTTTTTGGAAGTGTTTAAAGTTGTAAAAGTAGAGACTTCTGTAGAGAGTTGTGCTTTCCTGTGGGTTTGAGCACTTGCTGTAATTCCTGAGGCTGTCGCAACACCCATCAGAAATTTCCTTTTCCTACATGGTTTATATGCCTGCAAAATTGAAAAAAATATATATTTGTAGGAGGTTCCAAGCTTCTGTTTGTTGAATTCACTGTTTAGAAGTAGCAGAGGTGCTGGATAGTCCCAGGTACGCTTGTTGTGAAAAATCCTTGGAGCCTTCTTGGCTCTTCCCATTGGAGATGCAGCACAAGGTGCTCATTGGGCTGTGTCACTGCCAAAAGCTTGAATGCCTTGGAGAAACTGAGTGCTTTGGCTTAATGGATTTTGCTCCCATTTTTGAAGGGCCTTCAGAAGCTGCAGTGTAGCTGCAGCACCTCCAGAAAATTCCCCACTTTTAAGGACCTGATCTCTACCTTCTGTTTGTACCTCAGCTTGGGAGTTGCAGGTTTTCCTCTGGGACTCCAGGATTGCCCATTCCTCAGGCATAAAAATACATTAACTCTAGATTCCTTTCTATTTTGATACAAGAGCTGGCTGAGTTGTAAATTAGTTAAAATCCACCTCTATCTGGATAGACTATATTAAGAAAGCTTTATTCCCAAAACCTATACATAGAATATACATGGCTCAAATTCTGAGTTTCCCATTTGCAATTTGGCTTGTATTTTCCAGAATCTTTGCCAACAAAAGGATATCTTATTACTAATTATAGTTTTGAAAGTGAAACATCCTTGGAAAGGAATCAGGACCCTGGAACTGGAGCCAGAGGGAGTTGATTTTGGTTAATCACCCAAAGCCTTCCCAGAACTTTGCAGCAGAAACTGGATTCTAAATCCACTCTGCCTCACATCATCCCATCACCAGAGGGTCCAGGCCTACCCTGTTGGGGTTTCTGGGTTTTATTTGTGTGGAACAGGGATCTGGGGTGTTCCATTCAGCTGTGTTTGTTTGCCAACAGACGTCTATTCCTGACTCGGAAAGCAATCTGGATCAGAACTGCTTGTCTCGCTGCAGCACAGAGATTTTCTCTGAAGCCAGCTGGGAACAGGTGGATAAACAGGATACAGAGGTACAGACTAAATCCCTGTAAATTACTCACTCTGGGATAATCCTAATTCAAATTATTCTCTAGCCTTTGGTCGTATGCCACTTCTTGGGAACTCTTTTCCTTGTGTTCTGCTGGTCTCACACCTGAAATTCCAGTACCTGTGCCTATGAGCCCTCTGCTGCACAACTTCTGGGAGCTGGGGAGGGGGCTCAGCTCAGGAGTGTTGCCACTGCCCTGTCCCTGATGCCGGTGGCCGTCCCCACAGGTGACGCGGTGGCTCCCGGATCACCTGGCTGCACACTGCTACGGCTGTGACAGCACCTTCTGGCTCGCCAGTCGGAAACACCACTGCAGGTAACTGGGACTGGGGAACACCACTGCAGGGAACTGGGACAGGGGAACACCACTGCAGGTAACTGGGACAGGGGAACACCACTGCAGCAAACTGGGACAGGGGAACACCACTGCAGGGAACTGGGACAGGGGAACACCCCTGCAGGGAACTGGGACAGGGGCTGGGCACTGCTCCCGTTCCCTGCACGCCTGGGACACAGCTCCTGCCCTGGGGCTGGTGTTGGAGCAGGGATGAGCTGCTGAGCAGGGAGCAGCTCCTGCTGCTCAGTTCAGTCCATGCAGGGAGATATTTAAAAGCCACGTTCGGTGTCTGCTCCACTCCAGCCAAAACAGGTCCCACCTTTCTTTCCTCAAACTGGATTTGGAGACAGCTTGCATTTATACAAAATAGAGCTTTGTCCTCTCAGCATTCAGAAATTCAATATATGAGTTACATGAAATACAGGAACAGAATCTTCTTCCCATTGCTGGTTGGAAACCTGCTCCTTTTCTTCTCTAACCTTTCTGCCCTTCTCATTAACTTGCTCCTACAGAATCTGAACAGAACAGCTGTGTGAGGTCAAGGTTTTTCTGGATTATTCTTTTCCAGACCTGTTGCCACAGAGGCTGCAGCAGCTCAGGCAGCAGCAGGGCCTTGAAGAACAGCAAGGAGATACAGGGGTCAGTGTGCTGGAGTTAAAGCCAGAGAATCTCCAGTTTCCAGTTCTGTTTTAAATAAATTCCTATTCCTGGTTTCTGAACATGTAAAAACTATTACAGGAACCATCATTTAAATAAATCTCAGTTACCACATTTTGAAGCTCTGCTGCTTTTTGAAGTTGCAAAGAGTTGTGAACATAGTTTTGGGTTTGTGTCTGGTTTGTATTTTGTTCCATTTAGTCTTGTAAAGTTAACCAAACCCAGGGAAGAAGGAAAAGAATCTGAATTTATTTTTTTTTTACTAGCCCACTGTATTTATGCAGCTTTGTATCCCCAGGGCTCAGCTCCCTAAACCTGAGCTTGGGACAACTCCCAGAGCCTGGATACACACAGGTCACCCACAGCCCCACAAGGAGTTAAAATGGACTCAGGGTTTCAGGTCTGGCTCAGATCTCCCTGTAGGATCTTTGCTCCTTCGTCTTCCACGTGTGCAGTGACGCAGCTGTTGGTGAGACCAACACGAGTATCTCTGTAGCAAAAATTTAGACCCCCTCCTTGGGAGTGGAAATGAGTTGAACCCCAGTGTAAGGCCTTGAGCAGGGTAAAACCTTCCAGCTTCCTTGGTTGCCAATGTTTGCTCCCTCTGCCTGTTGCCCTGAGCTCTCTCTCCTCCCTGCAGGGACACTGACCGAGTTGATCAGCTCTGGTGAGCATTTCCAGCAGCCTCTGTCCGTTGTCTGTCTGCCTTTCCTGGGTGACTTCTCCCAACTAACTCAGCTCTTCTCCTTCTTGGTTTCTCACTTGCCTGGAAATCACAAGAACTAAGCTGGAGGTGGCCAGCACGAGCTGCTGGGGTTGGATCTGTGTGAACAGCTCTCTGTCCTCACAGAAAGGCTTTTAGGAGCTTAACTGGGATGCGGCTCAGACTAACACTCACTGTCAGTACATGTGTGTATTGCTCACTGACAGGAGACTGTTCTGCAAGTTTTATGCATTTATTTTTGATCATTTCCCTTTTTTCTCCATATTTTTGGGAGAGGGCAACGTGTTACCAAACAATTGCAGTATTGCTGTGCAGAGTGTGGGCAAAAACCTGCCACTTGTTTTAGAAGGACTGAAAAATCCCATGGCTGGAACAGGTGCCACAGAGCTGGTGGAGGGTCAGGATAACCAAAATTGGATGAATATCTGAGATTTGGGATGAGGAGCAGGCATAGGGAGTGTGATTTTTCAGCCCCTCTTCCTCAAATGAGCAACATTCCATTTCCAGCCTGTTTTTTATGTCTCTCTTTAATCTCTGAAGCAAAGCAGGGACCACCAGGATAGAAGGATGAGCTGTTCAGAGCTTTCCAAAGCAGTGTCAGAGCACCATTGTCTAGGATAAAACAACAAAAACCCCAGCATATGTTAGGAATGGTGAGCTCCAACAAAGAGATCCTTGTTTTAATCCCTCTGATTGGTTTTCCTCTCATCCATCAGTGAGCTGCTCTGCAATAATCATTCCTTGAGCAGCAAGGTGGAGCTGTGGGGGCTGTGTGGCACCTCCCAGGGCTATTCCCATTCCTGCAGGTGCTTCTGTCAGGGATTTCCAGCAGAACCTCTGCAGTGAGGCTGGTCCCTGTCAGCCTTCCCGTGCCAGGGTTCCGGCTCTGAGGCCCGTAGCTGCTGTGTGGAACTGAGGAAATGAGCCCACTCAAGTGGGAAATGGGATTTCTCTGCTGCCTCTCTCCCCATCAGTGACCAGCAGCTGGAAATCTCCTTTCTTGGCAAGGAAGGATTAATCAGAGCTGGTGGGTGTCAGCAGAATTCCCGAGCAGTCTTTTGGCAGCAGCAAATCTCCAGTGCAGAACAGTGACGGCACCAAATCCTGATGCCAAAGGGTTAATGGAAAGGGCAAAACCCAGGTCCCTGGAGTGCTGCTCCCAGCCCCTTGTAGGAATTAAGGAGGACAGGGCACACAGGGCTCCCAGGGTTTGAGGGGAGCTGCAGGAGGTGATTAATGACTCTGAGCTGTAACGAGGTGCATGTGCCAGTGCAGCTCCGCCAGTGCTGGGAATGCTGCGTGTGCCCACCTGTGCATGGAACACCTGCCTGCCCACCCCGGGCTTTGCATGCTCCTCCTTGGCTCAGTTTCCTGGATGCAGGAGTGTGGGACTGCTGGAGTGGCTGTGGGGGCAGTGGGAGGATGGCAGTGACCAAGGGCTTTGATCTTACCATGTTTAAACATTCCCAGCTCTGAGCAGAGCCTGGGAGCAGAATCCATCCTGCTCCCGGCACTGCCTCATCCATCCTGTGAGCCAGAACTGGAGCAGCTGTGTGAGCAGGGCCAGAGCCCCCCATTCCCAAGGTCCCCCACATTCCCCATGGGCCTGGCTCAGAAGGGCCTGTGGTGGCTTTGCTTCAGGCCCTCAGCCCTGGGCCCAGCATGGCATTGGCACCATGCCATGAGCTCCTCAGCAGCACATCCTGCCTGGCAGCGTCCAAGGCCAGGCTGGACTGGGCTTGGAGCAGCCTGGGACAGTGGAACGTGTCCCTGCTCATGGCGGGGCTGGCACTGGATAAGCTTTAAGGTCCCTTCCCACCTAAACCATTCCATAGTGAATGGCAGAGAGCTCTCATGTGTGGCAAGAGGGCACAGCCTGACTAGCCTGACTGAGGGCAGTGCTGAACAGAGGCATTTAATGACCTGCAATTCCACTCTGGCCCTGGCTCCATGCTCCTTCCTGTGCCCATTCCCTGGATCTCTACTCCATCCATCGGAGGGAGGAGCACAGACGTTGGAGCTGTCCCTGCCCATGCCCTGTAGGGAGGTATCTTCTCCGTGCCAGCACTGGGAGTATCTCATTTTACAGCTCAAGTAACTTTGTCAGACTCCTTCTGATCTTGTCCATTTCTCCTCTGTTCCTGATGCAAGGAATTGTGGCAACGTGTTCTGCTCCAGTTGCTGTAACCAGAAGGTGCCCGTTCCCAGCCAGCAGCTCTTCGAGCCCAGCAGAGTCTGCAAATCCTGCTACAGCAGCCTCCACCCCGGCAGCTCCAGCCTGGACCTCGAACTGGACAAGCCCATCACTGCCACGTCCAACTGAATTCCTGGCCTGGGAGCGGTGGGGGAGCGGCCGAGCCGACCCTTCCCCACGGACACGCGGATCCCGGGGCCGAGGCTGGGAGGCTGCGCGTGGAGCCCGGGCCGTGGGGCGCTGCTCGGCGGGACAGACCTCGAGGATGTGCCGCTGGATTGTGGGATTCTCCTTGTCCAGCTCTTCCCCCTTTCCTGCCTGTCCTGTCTGTGTGTCCGTGTCCCCGCGCGTGCGTGTGTGTATATATAATAATATATCTCTTTGTTGCGGGAGGGTCGTGGAGGTGGGGAGGGAGCTGGTGCAGAGCCAGGATCCCGTGGGTATTTATCTGTCCCACTGCGGAACTGCTGCAGGCCAAGGATTTGGGGGAGCAGAGGGAGCCGGGTCAGCCGGAGTGCAGAGCCTGAATAGCTGCAGCCCACAGTGCTTTCAATCACTCCTGTTATTCCAAACCCAAAACTGCTGTTTGGGAACCTGTTGCTGCTACAAGAGGTGGGAATCTCCTTCCCCAGAGACCTTTTCCCTCTTTGTTCTCACAGGGGGCTTGGCTGCCCAAGGGGGTCTCAGTCAGGTTCCTGTGCTGGTGGCTCTATACCTGCACACACAATCCGTGAGGTCTGAGCCCTCGGGGCAGGAACACCTGGAATGCTGCCTCAAGAGTGCACGTGCTGTTGGTGACAGCCGAGCCAGGTGTCACACCGGGCCTTGCCTGGGGTCTGACCATGCAATTCCTGATTCAATCCAACGAGGACAGGAGCAGACCTCTACCTCTGCCTTGTCCTTGCCCCATCCATGTGGGATTCCCTCTGGGAGCAGAGCATTGCCGTGGTCAGGTCCTGGCTGCTCACTCGCACTTTATGGACGATCCAAACTGCCGGAGGGCGGCCGGGACCTGCCGGTGTCACCGGGCTCGGCCTGTGCGGGTTGTGCTGGTGCTGAGCACCCTCCTGGGATGCTCCTCCTTTCCCAGGCTGTGTTCGGTGTACTCCAGATAGGAAAAAGTTGCCTGAGGAGCTTAAAACAATTCAAAATACGTTACGGATTCCCCTTCCTCCATCTGTCCCAATCAGACTCGCCTCATTGAAGGGTGAAACTCCCAAATATCCATTTGTAACCAACTGGTAGGTGCTCATCCCATTCCCTTCCCATAGATCCTGCTTAGTGCAATCTGGCAAGGAGGAAGAGTAGATCCTGCTCACAATGCATTCCCTAGGCAAAATCCCACATTCTCTATGGTATTCCCAAGAATCCTGCTGGAGTGTTTGAGAGTTCTAGATACAACAGCTCAAAATCCAAGAAACCTTGGGAAAGGAGCATTTCCCTTCCCTGGAATGTCACAATCACATCATGCAAAGGGAGGGTCACGTGGAGAAACCATCTGGCAGAGCTCAGTGGGTCTGAGGGGAGGTGCTGAGGTGGCTGGACTGTGCCCTTTCCACCCTGCCAGGACCCGTGTGCTGGTGTGAATGTCCAGGAAGGAGGAGGCTGCATCCTTGCAGGAAGAGGGTCTGGGAACAGACGGAGCATCTTGGGATCTCCCTGGCACAGGTCTAGAGAAAGAGACACTGAGGGAAAAGCGAAGTGAAGGATGGGCTTTCCAGCCCAGGCATGTTTAGGATCTGTTCCTAAGGCAGCAGTGAAGGCTGGAAGAGAGGCACAGGCATCGCTGTTCACACGGAGCAGGACGAGGGAACACCCGACCCTGGGCTGGCGAGGGAGAGGTGGCAGGGCCGGGGTCGGGGGGACACCCCAACCTCCTGTGGCTTTGTGGTGCAAAACCAGCTGGAGCCTCCACATGTGCCAAGAGGGTCTGCTCCGGGCTGGGGCTGGGATGTACAGTGTGAATAAAAGCTTGCAGCTCTTTAGGCTTTTTTGGATCGATGAAGCACTTTTTTTATTAATATTATTTTTCTTTGTATGTAAAGGAGGAAGCCGTCTCTCTGTAGCTGTGTACAGAAATAACCCTTCTCTCCACAAGAGAGTAAAGTGCTCCTATATTTTTCATTTTTGTCAAAAGCGAGAAGTAAATACTTTAGAATTGTTAAATATATAAATAAAAGTGAATAAAGTTTAGACTTTTGCATGGGAGCATTTGCTAACACACTTTCTAATTTTTTTATTTTTCTTCCCTGTCCCTTGGAGAGGATGTATTGGAGGCTCAGCAGGAACACCAAGACCTTGGAAAAGGAGGCTGCAGCTGCTGTTCCACACTGTCTTTCCAAGGAACAACAAACTGTTGCTCCTAAACTTAAGAGAAAAAATCAAATCTTAGGCTTGGTTTTCGTGGTGCAGGAGAATCAGGAAGAGGGAAGCACACAAGGCACACACCCTGCCAGGTTCTGTTGGCACAATCAGCACAGTCAGGATGGAGAAAGGTGCCAGAGTCTCAGCTCCCTCCATGTTTTTCTTTTTCCCCTTGACCAACCATCATATTTGAGTCTGATGATGTTACCCAAATATAGGAGCAGCCCAGATCTCCAGGGAATTCTCCCTGCTTTTGGTGGGGTTTGGCAGTGGAGCTCCATTCCCATTTGCACCTGCCTCATCCTGATGCTGGATGGTGGAGCTGTGGTTCTTTGGGAACATACCAAACTCACTCAGATTTAAGGTCTTTCTCCCAGAAGGTGGAAAACTCAACAGATATTTGTCCTGCACAAGGATTATTCCCATTTTTCAAGCACTGCCTGCTCATTCTGGCTTTGCACAGTCCTGTCCTCTCAGGCTCCTCACCATCATTTGTTTCTTCTCTTACATATTTGAGGATTTGCCCTGGATTCTTGGGGGTCTGAGCAACTATGAGGGATATGGGGGCTGACATGGATCATCACAAGACCTTGAGCACAATCCCTCTGTGATTTGATGGTGTTCATTAAATCAAATTAAACCAGGTTGGGGTGGAGCTGCTGATGGGATCTGGAGCAGAAAAGCAGCAGGAATCACGTTTGGTGGTGTAAGGAACGTGCAAAGTGTTCCAGTTACACCTCAGTGGATTTCCTAGAGTTCCTCTCATACCTGAGTTTCTCCTGAGTGCTTTCTCAGGGGCTCATTGTCCTGCAGACCTTTAGGAGCCCCAGGCACGGTGCTGCTGGGCAGTTTCTGATGAGGGAAATGCCGAGTGTGGGTCTCTGTCCCGGCAGAGGGATCAGAGCAGTTCTGAGCTTCCCCAAGGTGCCAGAGGAGGACACGGACCGGCGCTGCTGTCGCGATAGGCGGCTTCAGTGCTGCCCCCTGGGCCGCGGAACAACCTCCTGAGTCGGGATCTCAAACAGCGTTAGGAATCACTGGGAGCTGAGAGCCCCTCTCATCCCAGTGCGACCTGGCGGGCAGAGGGAGGTGGCACTGGAGTCACTGGATAGGAGGGGTCTCAGCCTGGGAGGGCAGAGTTCTCAGAGCTGGGCACAGGGCAGGGTGGGGGGCAGGTGCAGGGTGGAAACCAACGGCTCTGGGGGGGAGGAAGGGGAAGATGTTTGGGAACTGCTCCACTACCTGGGAAAGGCTGCAGGGGTGGGATGGAGCCTGCCCTGGGAGAGGTTTCGAGGTGTTGGGAGGCTGCGGAGGGCAGTGACCATGTGCAGGAAGCAGAGCAGGTTCAGGGTGTTGTGAACAGGAATTATCCAGAGCGAGGTCTGGGGTCAGCCCTGAGCAAAGGGCAGCTCTGCCAGGTGCAGGCCCAGGTGTTCCCCAGCCCTTGGAGCTGAACATCTCTTCCCACAGTGCAGCTGCCAGAGCTCCCATTGTTGTATTTTGGGATTTCAGTTCACCGTTCTTTGGACTTTGACATTTTATAAATGCTGCTGAAGTTTAGCTTTATTATTTAACAAATCTGGGTTTTAAACTGATTTCCCACAACTCTGTCACAAAATGATTTTTAGACCTTGCAGTGGCAGCAGGCGATGGGTTTGATTGTCCTCTTTTTAGGTGGTATTTATAATGACATCTGAAGTTTCAATTACTTACTTGAAGCACATGAAATATTTGAAACCATGCCAGGCTCTGAGGGCAGAGCTGTTCTGCAGCACTGGAAGTGTCAGACCCTCATGTGTGTAACAGCCTTTATTCTGCTGTAGGCTCAGAGTGAATATTTAGATCTTAATAAATTTGTCATTTTCCTACACAGTCATGAATTCATAGTCCCTTGTTCTCTGTGCTGGTGCATCTGCAGAGCTCCCAGTTTGAGGGGCTTATTTTTAGGCAAATTATAGCTCATATATGAGGAAAAATTAATTCTGGTGTTCAGAAATGTAAAATAGGCTGGGAAGAGGGAAAGCCTGGATTGGCAGCAGTTGGAGATGAGCCTTTAGGGTGATCAGGGGATCCCAGGTGTTGCTCAGCTCCAGAGACACTTCCAGCACAGGGACTTTCCCTCCTGGGTCACATCCATCTCCTGCTGTTGGACCATGGGCACATCTGGGGGTGGATGTCCTGCCATTGTCACCCAGCCCCATGTTGCTCCCTCACTCTCCTGCTCTCCTGAGCTTTACAGGGCACAGCAGCTCCTGTGCAGTGACCCCTGTGAGATCCTGGACACCAAACTGCAGGGAAAGAGTCCTGGTGCCAGGACACAGGCAGGGACAGATGGGATATTGGGGGAATTGTTCCCTGTGAGGGTGGGCAGGCCCTGGCACAGGGTGCCCAGAGCAGCTGTGGCTGCCCCTGGATCCCTGGCAGTGTCCAAGGCCAGGTTGGACAGGGCTTGGAGCAGCCTGGGACAGTGGAAGGTGTCCCTGCCCATGGCAGGGGTGGGACAGGATGGGCTTTAAGGAACCTTCCATCCCAATCCATTGCATGATTCTATGATTCTGTGATGTAGGAGATTTTCCAAACCCAAATGCTCTTTATTCCCTGCAATGCCCACATAACAGAAGCCCTTTGCTGCTGGGGCTGGCTCAGGGCCTTTGGGTGATTTCAGGGAAGCTCTGCTTGACTCAGCCAGGACACAGGGAGCCCATGGAGCCTCCCTTACTGTGTCCTGTTGGGATTGCTCCACTCTGCTCCACCCCAGAGCCACCCTTTGTGTCCTCCTGACTCTGCCATCTCTGAAACTCTTGACAGCTCCAATCTCAGCAAACAGCTCCTTCGCCCTCTTCCCACTCAGTGTCTGGCTGCTGTAGCATTTTCCAGCTATAAATTCCAGCTGTCTTCGGTCTATTAGTGCTTTTCTTCTTCTATTAGCAACTTCTTAATTAAAAAATTACAACCAGCAGGGCAATACCAAGCAGATCAACTGATGGGTTGAGGGGAAAAGAAGCCCACAGCCAGTCCTTAGGTGGAGAATTACTGGATTTCAGTCCAAAACTTATGTAGAATTTATGTCAGGATGGATTACAGCATCATTAGGACACGTACATAAGGAATTAATCAATTTTTTGGAGGTCAGAAAGAATAAAAATTTCTTTTTTCTTCAGAAAGCAGCAGTTCCTGAGGAGGTCAATGTTGATGGCCACAGTGGGTGGAAAGGGCTGCCCCAGGAGCAAACCCCAGCCAGGGTTGGAAGTCTGTGGTCAGCACAGGAAAGCAGGAAGGTGAACACAGGAAAAATGATGGATTTCTGTATTCAATCAGCTTCGAATAACTTTCAGTTTGTTTTTAGTCAGTTTTCTTCCAGAAGAAGAGTGTTGGCACTGAAGAGCTGCTGCTTCCAGCTCTTGTGTGGATTTCATCACTGGGGCTTTGCCTAAAGCACTGTGAGAACATTCCAGCAGCTTGGAGTGACTCTCACGGCTGTGTCTGCATTAGGAAACCTCACAGCCATGGACTTCAGCCAGGGGCAGGTGGGAGTCACTTCTAAAGGATTTGGTCTGGCCCCTTGGGGAACGGGCCATTCCACCACACCTGGAATTTGCAGGTACCTGAGGATTTTGGGGATTTTTTGGATTGCAACCCACCTCGTGTCCGTGGCGGGGCAGCGGGCGCTCAGAGCCGGCTGTTCCCGAACACCAGGGCGCTGTCCTGGAGCGCTGCCCCGCCCCTGTAGCTGCCCCTCGCTGACTCCACGGCTACGGGACACAGCTCCTGGTTACACCACCTGCATGCAGAGAGCGATGGGCTGTGCCAGTCCTGCCACACGCACGGGGCTGGTGCCACCCTAAGCCGTGCCCAGGTGAGATCCCGCCCATCAGTGCAGGAATGGAGATCGCCCGAGCAGGGAAAAGCGCCGGGGCTGAGAGCAGCCGCTGCTTGTTCCCAGCTGGGTCTGGCCATGGCCAGGGCTTGGATCAATCACTCTGGAGGCAGAGCAAAGCCTCTGGCACATAGAATCATCCAGAGTGCTCCAGGTGTTCAGGGCTGTGCCTACCTCAGGGCAGCGCAGACGTCTGTGGAGGAAGCGTCAGGCCGAGCCGCGTGTTCCATTAAAAGAGCTCCTGGAGGAATAGGAGGTGTCAGCATTCCCAGGCTCCTGCCAGAACAGCCAAGGGCTCAGGAAAACAGGATGGTGGTTACTTCTCAGCAGTGCTTGAAGGGCTGAGCTGCTTCAGCATGAGAGGTGGGGACTGAGCTTTAGAGCTCCACCCTTGACCCCAGTGTGAATCAGGTGTCCATGGCTGATTCCCAGCCCTTTCCTGGTCTGAAATCCATCAGCACAGGAAGGACCTGGAGCTGCTGGAGAGACCAGAGGAAGCCATGGAGATGCTCCAAGGGCTGGAGCCCCTCTGCTCTGGAGCCAGAATGGGAGAGCTGGGGGTGCTCACCTGGAGAAGAGAAGGCTCCAGGGACACCTCAGAGCCCCTTCCAGGGCCTAAAGGGGATCCAGGAGAGCTGGAGAGGGACTGGGGACAAGGGATGGAGGGACAGGACACAGGGAATGGCTTCCCAGTGCCAGAGGGCAGGGCTGGATGGGATATTGGGCAGGAATTGTTCCCTATGAGGGTGGGCAGGCCCTGGCACAGGGTGCCCAGAGCAGCTGTGGCTGCCCCTGGATCCCTGGCAGTGTCCAAGGCCAGGCTGGACACTGGGGCTTGGAGCAGCCTGGGACAGTGGAAGATGTCCTTGCCCATGGCAGGGGGTGTCACTGGCTGGGCTTTCAGGTCCCTTCCCACCCAAGCCATTCCATGGGTCTGTGATTCCTGTTGGTGCCCTGCCTGTGTAGATCCGTGCCAGGCTGTAGGAGAAGTCTCTGGCTGCCAGCTCCATGGTCAGGGCCTGCTCTGAGCCCACGGCTGCCAGGAACTGCTGGAGGCTCCCAATGGCTTTGTGTGTCCGCTGCACAGCTGGGGAGAGTTCCTCAGTGCCTGAAGCCAGCTCCACCTTCTTCTGCAGAGAGAACAACCACAGGAAAAATTCCAGTACATTTGCCTTGTGCCAGGGAAGGGGCTGCTGGGACCCTGGGCACATCCAGCTGCTGACAGCAAGTTCAGATCTGGGTGGCTGCCACTGGCACAGGTGGAGCAGTCAGAGAAGGGGATGTGCCCAAAAGGAAGCTCCCAGCCTTGCCTTGGGGATGGAGAATTCCCTGTGACCAGAGCCAGCATGTTGCTGTTTCCATTCTAGCTTTCCAGCTGCACGTGGGGACCAGCTCTCATCCCCAATTCTCTCTGAATCTATACCTGCATCAGGGTCTAATTCTCCCATGGTTATATTATTACTTGGACTAATATGTTCAAGCTGTGTCCAGGCAGGAAAATTAACATTTAAAGGAGCTTTCCTCTGCAAATTGTGTCAGTAGGAAAGGCCCCAGGACAAGAGCAAATGGCTTCAAGCTGTACTGGGAGAGGTTGAAGTTGAATATTAGAGAAAATTTCTTCCTGGAAAGGGTGATCAGGCACTGGCAGAGCTGCCCAAGGCAGTGCTGGAGTCCCCATCCCTGGAGGGATTTAAGAGCCATGTGGATGTGGCACTTGGGGACATGGGTCAGTGGTGGCCTTGGAAGTGCTGTGGAACAGCTGGACTTTATCCCAGAGGGCTTTTCCAACCTAAAGGATTCTGTGATTCTGATGAAGATTGGGCATTAACTGTGGCAAGAGCACTGCCTGAAAGCTCCCCTGGTTGAGCCAAGCTTCTGTTCTGCCACATCCCAAACCCCTTGTGAAAGCACCAGGGATACTCTGCCAAGAGAGTCTGAAACTGTTCTTTGGGCACAGCATTCCCACACTGTTTATCTGTGTCTCCAGTGTTATTCCCTGTTAGGAAGGATGGGACAGTGCCTGTGTTTGGGGCTGGCCCTGCCTCATGGTGTGTGCTCCCATCTTTCCTTACTCCCCTCTCTCTGCAGCAGGACTCAGGGATCAGCTTGGAGAGCATCCCCAAAGGCTGGATGTGAGCAGCACAGCGTGGTGGGAGGTGCTGTTCATTAATTAGCTCCATCAATAACCTGCAGACGAGACTGAAGTCTGTGAGCAGAGCTACACAGAAGGAATTTCTTATGTTTCTGAGGCTTTCAGTGCTGAGGTGATCCCGCAGCTCCTCTTACTGGACCAGAAAATCCACCTGGGCTGGGCTGAGCCCAGGTTTGCTGCGTGTTCTCCAGTGGCTCAGACCCCAAACTCCCACACTTCCACACTTCATAGTGCTGCTGTTCCAGGCTCCAGGGGCAGGAACACCCCCAGCACGTGCAGGTCAAATACAAGAACAAGCCTTGTGCCAACATAAAGCCCATAAACCTCCAAGGCCGTGGAATACTAACGAGGTGTTGTAAAGCAGCTCAGAGGTTCTTGCTAATGAGGATCACAGATCTCAAAGGCATCAATTCCCACAGTTTGGGTGGGAGCCAGCACAGCACCAGCTGAGCACAGGAACAACCCTGCTTGTGGCTGGGACATGGATATGCTGCCACAGCTGGAAGGTTTGAGCACCTGGAAATATGGATCAGGAATGTAAAAGCATCATTTATCCTTAAGGGATGAAAAAGGCCTTGTATTTTCTTTGCATAACAATACTTCACTTTTTTTTTTTTTTTTTTTTTTTTTTTTTTTTTAATTTTTC
>VZTB01017810.1:475761-487842 GCA_013397245.1 Thryothorus ludovicianus | reverse complement strand
TTTTTTTTTTTTTGTTTAAAAAATCTTTTTTTTTTTTTTTTTTTGTTCCAATTGCACTTATTCCTCCCCTAAGCAAAAGCCCTGGATCTTCTGGAAGGTTTTTCCATGCTCTCTCTGCACTCCTGGGATGGAGGCTGGGAGCTGCTCCAGGGCAATGCTTGAGGCAGGAGCAGCTCCTGTTCTTTCCTGGTTGCTCTGCTCCAGCTCTGGGAGGAGGCACACACAGCATCACTGCCTCACCACCCCTCACTGCCTGAAATGATCAGCAGAGGAGCTTCAGAGCTCCAATAGGTCTGATTCCCTCTGTTTTCATGGAGGAATTTTAAGATGCTGCTCATTTGTTTGCTCTCACTGGCTTCCAAGCAATGTGGTCAGAGTGGTTTTTACTTACAAGATTAATCATGTGTATCTAAAAATACAGTGACAGGAGGAATATCCTAAACAGGGCCTAAAAGCAAAATTTTGTGTCAATGCTTGAAGCGAACACATGGCCCCACATCAATAACCTCAATTTGTTTCCTGCTGCCTGAAAATTGGGGTTGTGGTCTGAAAAGGACCTGAAAACACTGTCACATGTCTGAGATTGCAGGACTGATTTACAGCCTGAGTTACCACCTGAATTACAGCTCTACACAGAAATTCTTGAGGTGAGAGTTGATTCTGAGCCTTGCACAACATGTGCGGGGCTGATGCTGAGACTTTGTCTGGGAATGTGCCCAAATTTTACCTGAAGTGACTCAAATGAAATAATCAACAAACTGCCCCGGGCTATTTTAGAGGCACTTTTCAGATTGTAATTGAATTTGAAAGTACACCCAGGGCTCTGGCTCAAAATTCCAGCTAATAAAATTTTAGTACAACACGACTGACTGGCCCTGTGCAGTATCCACCTGAAATTCTCACCACAGCAGAGCTGGAAGTCAGGATGTGTCCTGGACTGATCCCAAACCCTGGGCAGCTAGGGAGGGAGGGTTCTGCCCCTCTTGCCCTGCTCAGGTGAGACCCCACCTGCAGAGCTGCCCCAGTTCTGGGTCTGCCAGCACAGGAAGGACCTGGAGCTGTGGAGAGAGTCCAGAGGAGGCCATGGAGATGCTCCAAGGGCTGGAGCCCCTCTGCTCTGGAGCCAGAATGGGAGAGCTGGGGGTGCTCACCTGGAGAAGAGAAGGCTCCAGGGACACCTCAGAGCCCCTTCCAGGGCCTAAAGGGGATTCAGGAGAGCTGAAGAGGGACTGGGGACAAGGGATGGAGGGACAGGACACAGGGAATGGCTTCCCACTGCCAGAGGGCAGGGAGAGATGGGATATTGGGAAGGAATTCCTGGCTGTGAGGGTGGGCAGGCCCTGGCACAGCTGTGTCTGCCCCTGGATCCCTGGCAGTGTCCAAGGCCAGGCTGGACATTGGGGCTTGGAGCTGCCTGAGCTAGTGGAAGGTGGTAGGGGTGGGATGAGAGGTGTTTTTAGGTCCCTCCCTACCTAAACCATCCTATGATTCCACCCCTGTCTCTCACGCTCACTCTTCTCCCCAGGATTTCCAGACTCTTAACCTCTGGACAAGGTGGTTTGTCAGAAACTCACCTGTGTATTAAAAACCCTAAAAATTCAGCTTCTCATAGTCACATTGTGCAAGGATGGGGAAGTTCTCTGTATTTCCCTTTTCCTGAGGGTACTTACAACCCTTGGTTCCTGCTCCTGATCACAGCCCCAGCAGCACTGGGCTTCTCACCATCAGTAGAGACAATTGATAGAGGATAAAAGCAGAATCTGGAGTTACCCTTGAAATGACCTTCAGAGAACCAAGTGCTGTACAGGTGCTAATGCTGCTTTCTGCAAAGCCTCTGACAATGGGCACAAGTCCTGCACACTGAGAACCTTGATGGACAAACATAAAATAAATTGTACTCAGTTTGTGTGCATCAATAAAAAGGAAATGGATTGGAGCACTAAAAACCCCTTTATGATGGGTTAAATTATTCCCTCACTAGACAGGATTGGGAGGGATGTTTCAAAATGAGCCAGACTCACAGACTGAAAGAATTTGGACACCTGGAGCTCAGAAAGATGTTGTTTATCACCTGTGTGTGAAAACCTGATTCTGGGATAGAAACTCAAGCACGTTCCTGCAGAACTCTGCAGACAGAAATCCCTCCCAGGCTGCCTTTCCAGCACCTGGCTGCCTGAAGTAGAAAGGAAAAGCTTAAATTGGCCAGGTCTGATGTGTTTTATTCAGAACTGGAGCATCCACACTGCTGAGCCTGACCCAGCCCCTCTCCCTGGCCAGGCAGCAGCCCCAGTGTGACATGGACAGTAAAGGCAGCAGCATTACTGGAATTTGGAGACCTTGAACTGGCACTCCCTCACTCCCCTCCAGCCTCACTCACAGCGTGATTGATGGCAGCACAGAGGAGGTCGTTAATTAAGGAATCTCAGCACTCGTGTTACTGCTCTGCAGGCCCCTGCTCTGCATCATGGCACTGTGCTCCCTGATGCTTCCCTGATTATCCAGCTGTTGAACAGCTGGGGGGCCCTTCCAGCTGCACCAGGGAGGTGCTCCAGGGTGCAGCACAGCACCTTTGTGGCTTGCTTATTTAAATTAGTGTTCAGTGTAAGACTGTGGAGGCTGCTTCTTTCCAAATTATTTTAGAACCTACCCACAGCTCCTTTACTTCCCCATCCATTACCTGCAGTGTCAGCCTAAGCAGCTGTTTGCCAACAGCTGGATTTGCCCCCAGCAGATTTGCTCAGTCCTGCTCCTGAGCAGATCTGGTTCTTGTTTGGTGGCCAAATCGTTTGAGGTATTTCTCCCTTCTCAAAATTTGCCTGAGAGGATGGCAAGGGGACCCTCCCTGGAGGTCAGAGAGCTGCTGTGTACAGAGCACAGCTGAACTGGGGGGCTGAGATGGGACACAAGTGGCCAACTGCAGCCTCTGTGAGAACTTCTCAGGCTCTGGAAAGCTCTGTCCAGTTCCCAGTGCAGCAGGAGAGCAGTGTCCCAGACCCTTCCCTTCTCACGAGGTCTGTGTGGGAAGGTGAAGGCTGCACACAACCAAATGCAGCACTCCAGCTGCCCAGGATTCCCTTGCTGTGTGTGGGCTAATGAGATCTGGATTGCTGTGTCTGGATTAATAATGTCACCTCTGAGACAACACCCTCTGATCCTGCCTCCTGTCTCCCTTTTTGAGATGCACTGAGCCTGGTGATGCTTCTTCACCTTCATGAAACTCTGAGCTGCTTTGAACTCCTGTCACCTGAGCAGCTTTAAAAGTAGAACCAGAGAACAGCAAATCCAGAGGCAGAAATGGAATTCCTTTGGCTTTTTCCATCTTTTCAGGGAATAAAAATAGAAAGACATAATGCAGTAGATAGCCCTAGTGAGGTTCAATATTCAGCAGTCCTGTGGTTATTTTCCAGTTAAGAAACAAAACCACAAAATTACTTTGGATTCAGGAAGGTGATTCACATTAAAAGTACACTTATTTTGGTACCTGTCTTGAGGAACTCTGACAGTGCCAAGCTCCCACTGCTGAGCTGAAAGTATCTGCACACAAAGATCCCAAGATGAGCACTGCCTGCATCCTGCTTTTTAAGAGCTATTTAAGGAGCAGAATTGTAAGACACAATTCCAATCGTTGGAATACTTGCCTAGAGCTTTCAGTTTGGGCCTATTCCCTGCCAGTCTCAGCCAGGAGCACAGCCCCCAAAGAAGGCTCTGCCAAGGTGGGTGAACCAGGGTGAGCAGGGCTGCAGCTGTGGGCTCACCTGCACTGTGGACAGGAACACAGCCATCACCTGCCCTTGGCTCTTGGTGAGGGATCGCAGCACATCCAGGGACAGGATATTTGTTGTTCCCTCCCATATGGACAGCACCTGTGGGGAAGAGGAGAGCATGAGGGAGGCTTTGCAGTGACTGCAGCAAAGAAGGGGAGTGTGAGGGAAAAGACACAAGGCAGAAGAGAGGGATACCAAGGATATCTCCAGAGATGTCTTGTCCACAACAAGTGGAAGGGAGCAGTGGAGCCCAGCTCCATTGCTGTGCTAGGGAACAGCCCCAGCACCAGGAACACATCCTCTCCTTCCCTGGAGCTGACTGGGCTCAGCAGGAAGGCAGTGAGGGAAGAGCTGCCACACCTGAAGAGAGACTGGGAGGGCTGTGTTCTCCCTTGAGTGTGTCTTTACCTGGGAACCAGAGTGCTGTGCAGGGGACTTGGTATCACACAAAACCTGCTGCCACCCTCTTACCAGAGTATCCCGGAGTATGACTGGCAAGCCTGTGTCCTCCATGTAACCTTGGCCCCCAAAACTCTCCATTGCCTCAACTGCCACAGCAGAAGCCTGCAAAATGCAGAGAGCTGGCATGATCTATAGTGCCTGAGGGGAAAACCCAACCTCCCACACCACACAGCAGCTCCTGCTGGGATGGGCTGACTGGGTCCTGCTCATCTCCTGAGGCAGGCAGGTCATTACCTGCAGGAGGAGCAGATGGGAATGAAGCCTGAGTGACACTGAGAGAGGACCTGCAGAAGCAGCAGCCTCCAGAGCAGGAACTGCTGCAGGTCCTGCAGGTATCCCCTGCTCTCACTGCTGTGTCACTCACACCTCTTCCACACTCTGGCTAATCAATCTGTTCCATACCTGCTTCCCTGTGTACAGTTTGGCCACTGGGATGAGCAGCCTCAGCAGCAGCTGCTCCTGCTCACTCGCCAGGTTGGTCTCAGCCAGGCCCAGCAGGCGAACGATCTCCATAAGCAGCAGAAACGCCCCTCTCACCTGCACCTGTGAGCAGAGGACAGGGACACTCACCAGCAGGGATCTTGGACTCTGCTGACTCCAGGACTACCATGCAAGAGATTGCCTGCAGGGTAAAATGCCTCCCCTGCCTGTTCAGACCCACAGCTTCACAGACCTCTGAGCAGCCAAGTATTCCACAAAATATGGAATATCAAAGGTTCTCTGCCACTCTTGGACACTGTGATGCAGTAGAGGGGCAATGTGTTTCATCAGGCCTACTTGAGCCTTGACAAAGCTCCTTAAAGGCATTAAGGCTCCAAATCCACACCCTTTCAAAAGGTAAGGGATGTGAGGTGATGGTCAACCTCTGAGCACCAGGAGATGCAAGGTCAGTGACAGATTTCTTCCTGAGCAGCTTACTTCCCTGGCAAGTTTTGATTTGGGAAGCATTAGGGTATGGAGCTCTGTGTTGTGGGACTATGTAGGATCTGCCCTTCCTTTCAGAGGAGGAGTTCTGGCCACAGGCAATGAGATGCTGGAGCCTGAAGTCATGTTTGACAGATGTTGATCTCTTTCCCCCACCTTGCAAGAGAATTTTTAAATAGTGTTTACAGCCATCTCCTGGTGCAGGAGCTCCCAGGAAAGTTGGATGAGTCCATACCAGTCTTGGACAAGAGTCAAGTGACTGGGGTGTCAGGCCTGGGTTCTGAGGCAAACACCCAACTTCAGAGGTCATGGCTTATCATAATAAGGGAACATCTTTCTCTCAGGGAAACTCCCAGTTAATTGTTTAGGATAACCTGAAGTACAGCAGAGGAGTTAGATCTGTAATGAGATCAAATCCCACTTAGAGTACACAATTCCCCTGCTGCATCCACCTTGCTGTAGCAGGAATGGCCTCCTAAATCTGAGTGTAGGCAGGCTGGCTGTGCTCACTAGCAGCACAGGATCTCTGCCCTCTTTCCTTCTCAACAGGCCCAGCTTGGCTCCCAAAAGCCTCACCTCCATCCAGGCTATTGTCTGCATGTGCAGGGGATGGTCCTTGAGGAGCTTCCCAAAGGCCACACGCTTGCGAGCGTAGTCCCTGCTCAAACTGATCATCCTGGAGGGAACACACACAGTTATACCAGCAGCTTTCCACTTCTGAGCATTCCCTTCCAGTCCCCTCCACCCTGCTCAGCTGTACCACACCTGTACAGGTCACCCACCCACAGGCCACCCTCCTCCAGCACTGCTGGCTCCAGGCCTGTCCCACAAAGGGGACACTCGGCTGCAGCACTGAGCACTGCAAAGTCCCCTTGTCCTGATCAGCTGCTCCCTCAGCCTGTGGGGGACCCACGCTGCCTTCACCTTCTCATGGAAGACACTGCACCAATGACATTGTGGATCCGAGTGATGTTCAGCATGTTGGAGATGGCGGCCACTCCACGACCCTCTGCAGAGATCTACAGGGAACAAGGGCTGATGAGAGCCTTTCATGTGCCTTGGATAGGGATGGACATGGGAATGAAAATGGTATCAACAGACACACGGATTGTCCACTCTGTCCCTGTCTGCCCTCAGGCACTCAGAGACCTGCTTGCTTTAAAATACATTTGTCTCGTTTTAGCCAAGTCTGTGGTGTGATGTGGCTGCTCCCGAATCCTTGGATCCCAGTCAGGTTGGATGGGACTTGGAGCAACCTGGTCTGCTGGAAGGTGTCCCTGCCCATGGCAAGGGGTGGAATGAGATGAGCTTTAAGGTCCCTTCCAGCCGAACCTATCCTGGGATTCTGTTTCTATGACCAGAGAAGTGGCTTTTGGAGACTGTGTCAGCATGATCAGTTCTGGTCCCTGATGCTTGTTCATTCCTGCACACTACACAAACTGTCCCTCAGCTGGCTCAGGAACCAGGATTAGAGAAATGACCAGCCTAAAATAACATTTTTTTTTTCTTGTCTTCTCTCACGTCTTTTCCTGAACTCTTCTCAGCTCTTCCCCACACAGAGCCCCACCAGTGAATTGCTCTGTGATGTGGACAGCCAAGCCACAGAGGTGGAAGAGAGGAATTTTTCAGTTGAAGTCTCTGCTAAAAGCCACAGGAGTGAGTGCCATGCCAGGCAGCCCAGTGCCCAGGGCAGGGGAACTCTTACACACCAGCTCTGCTCTGGCTCCTTGCAGCCACAGCTCTGCTGTTGCCATTTGCCTCGTGCCCAGCTTGTTCTTCAGCCTTTGCACCTGGATGCTGTTCAGCTTCCCCTCCTCATCCCGAACCCTCAGGAAGAACAGGGACAGGCCTCTGGAGCCCTGGGTACACTGCAAGGCACACAGAGAGGATATCGTTACAATGCAACAGGGAAGGAAAAGAATGCCCCTGCCCCTTCCCCTGGTCCACAGAACTGGTTTACCTGTCCTTCAGCATCAGCTATCCTGGCCAGGGTTAATGTCACATCAGAGTCAGCTGCTGATGTGAACCACTTGAATCCATACAGACGATAGGTGCCATCCGGCTGCTTCCTGGCCACGGTCTCGGTGCCATTGGCTGAAAAAGAGGAGAAAATTTTCTGGTCTTATGGGAACTTCTGTGTCAATCAATGCTGATTTTACAGTGTAAGCTGCAGCTCCTTTAAGACACTTCTTGCTATGAAGATGGAGCATGGGTTAGCTGTTAATCTCTTTCATTGACCCTTGATAAGAAATGCAGTGTGTATAATCCAGTGCCTCCAGTTCTTTAGGGGTTACCACAGCCAAGAACAGAAAAGGCTCTGTGTGCGCAGGAGGACAGAGATTGGGTCTTTTGTTGGTTAAAAAGCAGAGCTGTGCAGAGGATTTGGATGATTTCTGCTGAAGTCCTAAACCAGCTCCCTGACTGGTTTTTTTAGGCTCCCACATCCTTCATGTTCAGTTCTCACTGCCACATCTGTTCCCACCTAGAGCACATACCAACATCTGAGCCACCCTTTCGCTCAGTCATCCACTGGCCAGAGGTCCAGAACTTCTCAGGGTCACGGGATGTCAGACGGTCAAAAGCGTTTTTCAGAGATCCAGGAATACCCAGTGACTGTTTGAGGGGAGGGAAAAGAAACTGAGACGATCATAACACAATAATTGACATTATACAGTTGCCTTAACTGGTGTGTTCAGGGCTCAAACAGGCCAGTCTGGAAGCCAAATGAGTGTCCTGCACTGCAGAGCATCTGCAGGTGCTGCTGAGAGCCTGTGAGCCAGCCCAGCTCCACCAGCTGCTGCAGCACTGCAGACAGAAGGTGCAGACCTGTGTTGCAACAAAGGGTTGAGCATCCCTATCCCTTTGGATTTCTAGAGAGAGAGGTCTCAAACAGCCCACGTGCCAGGTTCATGTATGCTAGATGTCACCACCACCCAGAGAGCTGCAGAGAAGAGGGAACTGCCCTGTGCTGCTTTAAGTTTTGGTGAATTAAAATGCCCAAGGTTGGCTATCTAAGGGATATTTTCCTCTGAATCCTATGTAGCCACTGAGGCAATGCAAAGGAGATCACTAAGATGCAGAGCCAAATGTTCCAATTGGTAAAGTCTTGGTGGTTTGGTGAATTTACATCAGGTATGGATCTGGCCTATTATATCTAACTGCCACTCCACACAAAAGTTGGAAAACAAATTTATTTTGTAGTAAAAACATATCATAGGCTCACAGAAATACAGAATGTTTGGGTTGCAAGGGGTCTTAAAGCTCTTCCAGTCCCACCCTCTGCCATGGACAGAGATACCTTCTACTATACCAGGTTGCTCCAAGCCCTGTCCAACCTGGCTTTGGACACTTTCATTTGGGACACCTTTCCAGCTATCTGCAGTGCCACAGGTGCCATGTGCAGCAAAGGCCTCATTGAACACAGTGCTGTCAGTGAATATAAAAGCTGGCGTGGGCACAAAGGCTCTGTCCCTAAAGGAGGAAGGCAGTGGGAGACAGAGCTGAGTCACAGAGCAAGGAAGGGCTGTGCCCAGAACCAGAGGGATCAGTGCTCCTCCATCCTTGGCCAGTGCTCCAGCCTCTAACCAGCAGTGCCAGGACATGGGCTGTGCCCTCAGGGACCAGCCAAGCTCATACCTCAATGACTTTGGCTGCCCCATCAGTCATGGCCAGTGGACAGCTGAAACCTCCAGAGGAGCTTGAGAACAAGTACAGTTTGACAGCCTGGTACAGGCGGCTGGGAGAGGGAGAGACAGAGGAAAAACAGACAGGTTACATAGCACTGCAACAGCAGGAAGATAAAATATCTCAGCTAGGAGGAGAGGAAAAATTACAGCCAGAATGGGTGAAGATCAGACCACTCATTTCTGATAGGGCAAAAACTGTTCCAGCCAGAAAGAGGGAAGAGGAGCAGCAGAGTTTCTCAGTCCCAGTGGGACAGCCAGAACCAGGCAAGCTTGTGCAGTTTTTAACAATAAGAAATGTGAGTCTGTCTCCATGGTCTGGAATACAAAAAATCTGCAAGTGAAATCCTACATCTTCAGCTGCATTACAACTAACACACACAAAGCTGGAGTGGTGCAGGGAACTGCCAGGCCCCACAATCAGGAAGGTGTCATCAAAGAATATTATGATCAAATGTGGACCATTAGTTATGGCTTATCATTGGTGAGGTGGAACATTGCAGTGGACAGACAGAGCTGCTGGGGACAGCAGGAGGTGTGCTGGTGTCCGTGCAGCATCTGCTACCAGTTACACAACCAGCTCAGCACTGCAAAATGCTGAATAAACCTTGCTAAGAATAATCAGGAAGGCACTGAGTCATTCCCAATTTCTCCCAGTTACCTCCAGTTGGAGTATCTTTTCTCATAGGCCTCAGCAATCAGCCCTTCTTCTGCTGAAATCTCCTTCATCCTTCTCCATGCCAAGCAGGTGTGGATGTGATCCACGCGCCGCCCCCAGGCATCGTACTGCTGGAACACGGGAGGGTTCAGCTCACATTCCCAGCTCAGAGGTTGGATCTTGGTCAGCAGGCGGTTTCCAAACCTCTCCAGGTCCTGATGTACCTCCTCCAGGACCTGTGGAGCAACAAGGAGAGCCCTTCAGCACACGCCAGCCTCAGTCTCAGCTAGAAGTGCAGAGTACCGACCATGTTTTCCTGTAGTACCACTGGCCCTTCCATGCATTTCATAACACAGCACAACAGCTGCCTCAGCCTCTGCTGGCATAGCTGTGCTCTGCTGTCACTTTTTCTCTTTTTTCCCTCAAAATCATTTTTTCAAGTTACTTTTGGCAGCGTGTCTGGATTTCACAAAAGACAGAAGCACTTTAGTGTCAAAGCTGAGAATGACACAGATGCACATGAGCAGGGGGGTTGGACATGATGGTCTCCAGAGGTCCCTCAGCCACTCCGTGATTTACTGCTGGAGAAGAATGCCAGGGGAAGGGCTGCCAAAAGCAGAATGCCTTCATCTGTACAGGAGAACTTCCACTGGGCTCAGCAGCTACCTGCCTGCCAGATTAGAAAAGGAGGGATGGAGCAGTCTTTGCAGCTTCAGCCTGGCACACAACATGTCTAGATTGAAATTCCCACCCTGCACTCAGCTTCCTGAAGGATTCAGGTGCCCTTGTTTCTGCTGGGCTTGGCTGACCTGGATGGAGTAATATGTTCATAGCTAATGGAGGGAAATCAGCATTCACAGAGGAGCGATTCATTCCAACCCCCTTAGATCCCTATTTCAGAGTGATAGGGATTGCCTTTTGCAAGTTCTCTTCCATGTCTATGAGCAAAGCCAAGTGAAGTTACCCAGATTTAAATAACCTGAATATTAGACAATTAAAATCGGGCAAGGAGGACCCAACCTCCAGCCCTATTGGATCTCATTGGCCTAAACACATCAAGGCTGTGTTGGGGGTCAAAGAAGCACCTGATTTTCTTCCATGAGAGGAATATTTTTTGCTGTTTTCCACCTCTCCAGAGATGCTTGTTCCCTCCTCAGTAAAATAGCGAAGGAGGTGAATGACATAATTGCTGCACCTAAAATTGTGCAGTTATAAACCCCATTAATTTCCTGTTGCTAAAATACAAACATGGCTTTTTCCTTTCCCTGCCTGTCCCTGTATTGACCTTCCATTAATCTACATCATGTGTGATTGATTCCTTCCTCCCTCTGCCATTCCATGTGTGTGACAAGGATCAAACACACATTGTCCAGGTGCCACTCTGGAAGTCTCCATCCTCAGACAAGCCTGTTTTCCTTCGGGTGAACAGTGAGAGTGTCAAAAATCCCAAAACAAGCCAAAAACATGTCAGCTGCTCCAGCTCATGCCACACCCATATTTGCCATGGGAGTGCACCTTTAATCTTTATCATGGCTTGACAATAATTTGAAGGCTGTTTTTGAGGCATAACCCAGGAATCCAAAGTTCATGGACTTTGCTGAAGCATAGGAATCTTTGAACTGTTGACCTGGTGTGTTTTTGTGGGCAGAACTGATCCTACCAAAGAGATCTCTTGGTCTGAGTTCATACAAGGAATGCATACATCAATCCCTTCACAATCATCCACATTTCCTAAAAGCCCCCAACTGCCTCACTGGGAGCTCATGCTCTGACCACCACCTGACCACCATGCTGCCTGACAAAACACTGAATTATCCAAAAAAATGTGTTTATTTCTAAGGTGAAAGAAAAAAAATCAAAACTCCTACACTTGTGACTGCTGAACGTCACACACAGCAGCCTTGTTGCTCCAAAGAATGGACACTGCAACGTGGAGAGGACAAAATCATTTGGGTCAGGGTGAGGCTGCTGGGTGGTCTCATTCACCCGAATGTCTTTTGATGTCCTAAGCACAAGGATACTGGAAATGAGCAAATTAATGCACATTGGGAGTGCAAATAGATATCCTCTATATTAAAGGATGTATTTTCAGGGCAGCAAAGCCTGATAGATCTCTCTTCACAACGCCCAGAAAAAGCAGCTGCTTAATTCTGTTTTCTACTTAAATCACCTTCAAACAGAGAAAGAAAATTTTTGTGCCATTTCAAGAAAATTTCTATGTTTGACACGGAATAGCACAACAGCTTCAGAATGGGACACCCAAAGCTTCAGGGGTTGCTGCTGTCCTGGAGAGAAAAGTGTTCCCATGGAGAGCAGGCTCTCAGTGCTGCAGGCAGCAGCTCGGGCTCTCCTTTCCAGCAGTGAGGCAACACTGCCCCACTGGGACCGAGTGCAGAAACGAAAGCGAGATGCTGCTCCTGGTTCTCTGGGAAATTTTGGAGCCACTCTTCTCAGTTTGGGGAAGGAGCGGAAGCAGCCTTGTTGCACAGATGCTTTTATTCTCTGAGAGACCTGAACCTTGCTTCTGAAGGTGCAGATTAGGAGCAGGATCTTCAGGGTTACCCAAAGGCATCCTCCTTTCCTGTTTTCT
>VZTB01017810.1:430067-472411 GCA_013397245.1 Thryothorus ludovicianus | reverse complement strand
CCCTCGGCGCCTCTGGGGGTCCCCTCGGCGCCTCTGGGGGTCCCTTCAGCGCCTCATGGGTCCCTCAGCGCCTCATGGGTCCCTCGGCGCCTCAGCCCCGCCGCCCCGCTTGGGCCTCAGGGGTTCCTCACGGTGCTGCTGCGTGAGGGGAAGGACCCGGCCGGGCCTGGGCTTCCGTTCCTAAAGCCCCCGCGGGAACCTACCCCGCAAAAAGAGGAAACCCGTCTTTGGAGCCATGGCTGTTTTTTTAAGGGCTGTGATGCCTCACCGCTGCACCGTCAGACAGAAGGGGTAGAGTGAGGGGTGCAGCACTGAGGGTGTTGGGGAGCAGTGGGTTCCTGAGGATGAGATTTGTTTTTCCCTTTTAAGACTAATTTGCTGATATTCGGTGATAAGGTGGCTGCAGACTGGGGGAGCTTTGCAGTTCCAGGGCAACTTCTGTCCTTCCAGCCCTGGTGAGACACTGATGCCCAAGTCTTGTACCTGAACAACCGGGCTGTAATGGGTCAGTTTGGTCTGGGTGATATTCCCTCCTCAGTAAATCAATATAAATGTGGTATGGTTTATACAACATATTTTCTTATCTCTGACTCACCTAAATCGCCTTTATTTAGTTAATAATCTCACGTTGTAATTACAACACCTTTGTTGGCTTTGATTGCTTTTCAGTCTTGCTCACAGTGCCTGGGTGAAAAAAAAACAAAAAAGGTCCTTTGCTAAAATATTTAACATGTTAAAAATTTTACAGGTGTATATTTGTTTAAATATACTTTTATAGCTGTAATCTGTCCTCATTACTAAATGAAGCACTAAATTTAGCATAAAAGCTGTCACCATGTTCCAATCAACATATCTTAATGACTGCCAACAAATGGAAATGAAGCTTCCACAGGAAAAAAAAAAGCACAAAAGGTGCAAATGCAGAACAAGGTTGGATCAGCTGAGTTAATAAAAGGCTGCATTAGGTCAGGAGTTAAATCACCCCACCGTGTTTGTGCTATTACTTTGTTACTGGGGAAGTTGACTGGCTGTGGACATGGCAGCGTCCCTCTGGGACCCATTCGTGGTGTTTCCTTTCATTAACATCCCCCATTTACAATGAGATGTGGAGATCTCCCAGCAAGTCATTTTTCAAACCAGTTAACGCAGGCTTTGTTAATTCCAGCTAATGGAAGTTTTTAATCAGAATTGTCAGATGGTGCTAAATCAAGCACCTCACTCAAGTGAGAAACATGGAATATCCAGCATTATTGCCTGTATCAATCAGCTCTCCATTCTGGTAAAATGAGTATTTTCCTCTTCAATTCAGGCTTGTCTAACTGAAACAATTTGGACTCTCCTTTTTTTTCCTTTTTTTTTTTTCCCTTTCAAGGTGTCTCAGAAGAATCATTCCCTTATTCTGGCCAAGACCAATGTTAGCACATTTCCTGCTTACCCTTGCTAAAATATTAACTGCTATTGGCAGACCTCCAGTTCTTTCCCATTCCCCCTTCACACTTTCTAATGGTTGTAGGAATTAACATTTGTGGTTTAGAATATGAGAAATGCATTCTGAAGTGGCACCAACTGACACCAGGAGTAGTTGTGGCCCTGAATTTCAAATACTATTGATCGTTTACCAGTGAGCAGGAGTTTTCATGCTCTGCAGGCTCAGTGCCGTGGAGTACCCTTGGTTTGCCTTGCTTTACCTGTCTTGCCTGGCAATTAGCTTTCAAACTCTGAGGAATCTCATTCTTACTTTAATATAGATGAGAAATAGCAGTAACTGTGTTTTCTGTGTCTCTCATATCTTCTTAATTTTTCAGGGTTTAGTTACAAGTGGAAGGAACGTCTTTGAAACACAGGATGGCTGTTCAGCAGCTACTCAAGCAAAAAAAAAAGCCCTCTAAGGTAAAAAACTAAAATATGGTGATGCAGACAATCTTAGCTCTCAGTTTGGGACCTGGTGCGTCTGTGCCTGCAGAGGTGGGAACACTTTCTGTTGTCTGCACTGTTCTTAATTGGAGTAATTCCAGTTCAGTGAGAGGCAGTGTGGGGCTCTGACATGATCTGACTCAATAAATGTAGGCTCATTAGATGTGCACAGAGCTTTATTAGCAGGAAGAACAGAAATAAAGTAACAGAAGAACTAAATTTAGTGCAGTGTCCACTGCATTGTTCCTGTTGGCATTACACAGTGGGTATTTACTGTAGCTCCAGGTGCTTCTTATGCAGTTTTAAAATCACTCTGTTGGCAACTCAGGCAGCTGTCAGAGCTCAAAAGAGCAGCCTTTAGTAAAGCAGTGGTTGCCACACCAGCCCTGACCCTTGTATGACTCCACAGTTAAAACTGCACACCTTTTTTGAGGGGTGGCTGTCTGTTCAAAGTGGCAGCATTGGTGCACTGGAGGGGGTGGGAATGTGATAAAAGGGAGGGCACATCCAACCAATGCACTCTGTGTCTGAGTAATGATGTCAGATCTATTGATCTCTACCCTTAAATCATTTAATCCACCCACCTCAGATTGGAGTCTTCCCTGCCTAGCTCAAACACCAGAGAAACCTTAAAATTACATTTCTAAGTTACCCTCTTCCCACCTGCTGAGACTTGTTTCTAAATATAACCTGTGTTACACTTAGGAAGGTGCTATTTCTGGCATTGCCCTGCTTTTCCAGGAGTCAGTGCTGTTCCCTGAGTGCATCACCACAGAGCAGCAGTCCCTGGTGCTGGTGGAAAGGCTCCTGGCCATCTCCGTGTCCTCCATAACCTACCTGAGGGGGCTGTTCCCAGAGAGCGCCTACGGCACTCGCTATCTGGATGGTAACAGTTTGTGCTGGGTGCTTCTTTCTGCTCACTCTCCTTGTCCTGTCATCTGCCTTATGTGTTATCTTCTGGCTGTGCATGCATGGGAGTTCACTTCGAGTGGAAGTTGGCTACAAATTCCCAAATCTCAAGTCTGGGTGCAGACAGAACTTCTGATAGAGAGCATGGAAGACAACCTTGAGCTCCTGGCTCCTCTGTTGGTGTTCCTCTTGGTTTAGAGTATTCCTTGGTATTGCCAGCCCCATGAATCAGGTCTCAGAGCCAGGAGAGTGACTTAAAACTTAGAAAATTTTAAAAATTTACTCTTATTGGAATGTTTTATTTCCTTTTGAATCTTTGAACCCATGAGATTTGCATTTTTGGCTTTCATTGGGAGGCTGAAATTAGATTTGTCACTTTTCATAGGATTGTAGAATGGTTTGGCTTGAATGGGACCTCTTAAAGACCATCAAGTCCAACCTCCTGCCATGGGCTGGGACACACCTTCCAGTAGACCAGGTTGCTCCAAGTCCCATCCAACCTGACCTTGAATATTTCCAGGAATGGAGCATCCACCGTCTCTCTGGGAACCTGTGCCAGTGTTTTACCACCCTCATTGTAAAAACCTTCCTTACGTCTAATCTAAATCATCCCTTCTTCTGTTTAAAACAGTTTCATAGTTGGGATTTGGATTTTTTTTCCATGAAAACTCTCTCATATGTGCTTTGGGAATCAGAACCTTTTAAGGAGAAAAAAGAACTTTCAGAACCAAATTCTTGTCACATGCTCCCAAGAATTAGTGATGCTTTGATTCATGAGCATCTTTATGATCATTCAAAGTGTGAAATGTCTCCATGCATACCATTCCATTTCCATGTTGTCCCTTATGGCATTATTTGCCCTGGAACGTATTCATGTGTACTTTATAAATTTGCTTGAGGACACAGAAATCCCAAATTGCTTCTTGATCCCCTAAACACAAAACGCCATTGGTCAAATGTCAGGTCTGTCGAGTGCCTTTTTGATGAGGCTTGTTAACATCTGACCTGCTCACATCTTCAAGTGTCCCTTGGTTGAGTCCTAAGCTGTTATTAATTCCCCTTTTCACCTGTAGGACAGGTGTGCCTTTTGCCATTCAAAATGCCTGGAAGCACAGGTAGAAGGAGCTGTGTGGAAAAGCTTCACAGAAAGTTTATTGTGATCACAGTCATTAGGACATAATTTCACATGGATGTTGGTGAAGTCTGAATGCAGAAGGGAATGGTCAAGGAGTGGAGAAGAGGAGGGAGGAGAGGATGAAGATGCTGGTGTTTTGTAATAAAGCTGTAAGTCCCTCCTCTCTTCTGGGAGAGCCCAGGGCTTCTGAGGAAAGCTTTGACATTTGCAAACCCAACAATAAGCTTGTGTCAGCCCACCTGGGACTCAGTGAAAACCCAACATTTCTGCTCAGGAAGGACCTTCAGATAATGCATTTATCCAAAAAAGGGAGGATGGACAGGCTTAGTTTCAGTGTTTGCCCAAGAGCTGTGATAAGGATTGTAACTATGTGCTAAATCTGGTTTTGCAGACTTCAGTCTAAAAATTCTCCGAGAAGATAAAAGCTGTCTGGGATCATTGCAGATAGTCAAGTGGTAAGTGAGTAACAGTGAAACCAAGACAAGATTGTGCTGAGTAGGAGACATCTGCTCCTGCATTCTTCTTCTTCCTGAACTGGAAAACATCATGCCCTGGTGCCAGGGGAGCTCCCACTGCAGCTGGGGGTGCTTGTCCCCATGTGAGCAGGACAGAATTAGTGACTGAGATCATGTGAGTTCAAGGTCTGTGGCAGTGTTGGCTGCAGTGAGGTCATGGTCAGGCCACAGAGCACACATGGCAGCAGAGGTGCAGAGAGAGGGTAAAGACTGTCATGAGATCCTTTCTGTTGTGTTTAGCCTTTCCTAGTTTCACTTTGATAGGGATTCTTGCACTTGTTTTTCAGTGTGTACAATATTTTTATCTCCTTCTCTAAGAACCCCACAGTTTTCTTCAGAATGTATTTCACAGTTGGCACATTCCCAACAAGCAGAAGAGCTGTCCCTGATGTGCTAGGGAGATACCTTGCTGCACATCCTTTGACTCCAAGAGTAAATGTCTGGCCATTGCTGCTTCAAATAATATTTACTACTTTGAGAAAATCCATTGCTGTAAACTCTACATCAGATAACAAAGATTTACAAGACCAGACATGTTCAGATTGAGCTGAGCTCTGTACAAGACTGATGGGAAAAGAGCCATCAGAGCTCTGGCTGGGGAACTGGAACAGAGCACTGAGCAGGGACACACTCAGAGCCAGCCTTTGGCCTCCAATCCTTGTCTTTGTCAGGATTTGAGCAGGCTCTGGGCTGACAGGATAATGCCCCAGAAGTATAAACAATGCAGAGATGCAGAAAGGATGATGCTGCCTTCAGGACTGACCTGAAAAGGACTTCACAATCCCCTAATGTTGTTGGTTGTGTTGTCCTAATTCCAGAAAAAATGCCCTTTAACCTGCATCTAATAAGTGTGTTTACAGATCAGGAGATAAATATTGCTGGTTAGTATTAACATGTTTTTTCCCCTGGCAGGATTCAAGGTTGTTTTGATGCTTTGGAGAAGCAGTATGTAAGTGTTTTTTTCACTTTTTAATGGAGTGTCCTATTTCTTCATAAAATAAGGACAAAGCTATCCTTCCATTCCTGCTGTATTTCTGTTATGATCTTTGATTCACACAACAACCTTTACAGCTGTGGGACAGGGCAAAGACCCTGCCCTGAGTATGAGATTTGGGATTTTATGCCTTGAGCTCAGATCCTGTCTACTTTCTCTGGGCTCTCCTGTCTGTGGTGTGGGAACCAATTTTCAGCCTGCAATTTCCCTTAATTCTGTGCTGTACAGTTAGAGACCCTGCCAGGCAGAGCTGAGATCTGCATCTCCTGCCTGGTTTTGTTTTCTGGAGAGAGGTTCTGTGCTTCTGCTGTCCTTCATCTCCTTTTCCCTGATCTGTCCCCTTCATTTCATCTTCTCTTACCCTCCTGGATTTTCTTTCAGGCTCAGAATTTATCCCTTTTTTTGCCCCCTTAATTCACTGAAAAGGGTATGTAACTGCTTCCAGGACAAACATAGCTAGCAAGTGCTCATATTCCTTGCTGATTCTCACATAAAAACTATCCTGCACAGGAAGAAGCACCAGTTGCTGTCCTCTGTGTCAGCCCAGCTCCTCCAGAGCAGGTGGAACACTGATCATTCTGGCACTGATGATCTGAGTGTTTCTCAGACATCAGTACAACTGTCAGTGTGCACAAGATAATTAACAATGTTGTGAGCAGAGTTTAGTGCTTGCTGACAGCTCTGGAGGTATTTAGCCCTTTGTTATTTATGAGAGACATAAATTAATTGTTTGACAAGGACTAAGGAAAAACTGAGGGATTTAATTTCCTGTTTTAGGATTGTTTTTAAGGGCAGTCCCATGTGCAATTCCTTGATGGAGCATAAATTAAATACCTTTGGGGAATTTCCTAGCAGAAAGCAAATACTAACCTTCAGTAGGGATGGGTGCTCTTGTAAAAAGAGTTTTAAATCGGTACTTGGGAATTTGTTTGAAAGAAATCCCAAGGGAGGTTACTGAGCATGGAGTTGTTTTTTGGGAAACTGTGAATCAAGCCAGACAAACTGGCCGCTAGGTGATGCTGATGCTGTGCTGGGGAGAATGTGCAAAGAGGGTTTTAACTCCTGGTTTGTTGAGTGCATCTATTCCTTCTCCCTGTGTAGGCAGTCGGGGTTAGATAGGACTTGCTTTTCCTTGCCCATTGAGGTTAGATGTTGATTTTGTGTTTTATTTTCCCTCCTTAGCTACACGTAGCTGTCCTTGCAGTAAGTAAATGAATACAAAGTGTTTTTCTCTCCCCTCCCCTGCCTGAGATATGGAGTCAAGGTTGTGTCAACCCATTTGTGCCTTTTTTAAGGAGAAGCCAAAATATGTGTGATTTTTAATAGAGCTGTGACCTTCTTAGATACAGTAAATGTGGAGTTCAAGGCTGCATGGGAATGTTTTTCTCAGCATGTCAGACTTCTGACTGAAGCCTTATTTGTGTCCTTAAACTCTGAGAGGCACTTGCATATGATTCCTATCATGGAAGCTGCCATGTCCTCTGCATTTCCCCCTGAAGAAGAGTCCTCCTTATTAATTTGGTGCTGGACAAACCACACACTGGTGGTTCCATAGGCAGCTGCTGGCCCCAGCCCCCTGCAGAGCACCAGGAGCTTTGCTCACCATCCACACTGTGCATCATCTGAGCAGTTGAATCCCAGGCATCAATAACTGCCTGCCAGGGTTGGAATGGGAATTAACCTCATTCCTCCAGTATTGCTCACATGAGTATCTTCTACCTGTGTTTGACAGGTAGCAGTATTGACTGCTGATAGAGGAAGGCTCTTTCCCAGCCATTCCTTTCTCTGATCCTACACTAAAGATAGCACAGTTTCTGCTGTAAACTGAAAATATCCTTGTTAGTCACTGGTTCAAGTTGGCCCAGGGAGAATGCCCTCACTGTGCTTTCTTGTAACAGATTTACACCAATCCTGAGGTAAGAAAGCATCTTAATTAATCTTTGAGGCAGCTGAAGCCATGGGTGAGTACATTTGTATTCAGAGTGGAGTGGAAGCTTAAGTCCTACCCTGACATAGCTCCTTGGTGACCCCATTTCTGTTCCTGTGCCTTCACTCCAGAGTGCCAGCTCAGTGAGCTGCATTGTGATCAAACACCCGGCTGAGGGCCCACCAGGGCCTCAGGCAGGGATGTTAGCAGACAGCTAATGGGCATGTTCACAGTTTTGTTTTAGTTTCTCAAAGAGAAAAAAATGGGGTGTTCAGTATTGCTCGTTTGTAAAGCACCTTTTTAACAGGCCTGATGAAAAGAGTTGGTTTGTCATGCAGGACAGAATTCAAGAATCCCTGCAAACCTGGATGGATGTGTTGGGTAGTGCTTGTGCTTGGCCTCTTGGTGTTCCCTGTTGTGTTTCTGTTTGGTTTCATCGGGGGGTGTGATCCAAAAGTGAGGGTCTGTATCCGTGCTGGAGAACAGCCTCAGACCCTTTTCACTTGAACCTGGTTCCAGTTCTGCTGCGTGGCACCTCAGAGTCTGGGGGCAGAGCAGGAGCTGAGCCATGCCAAGGCTGGGATTTTCGAGGAAGGCTCAGAGTTAAGAGCTCAGCTGAGCTCCTACTAATCGACCTCATTGTCTCTGGAAAAAGTGAATTATAGGCATGGAATTGGTGTACAATAGACCCTTTCTCTTGAGGGGAAGCTGTCTGTTCTTCCTAATTGTTTTATTCTCTAATTCTTTTAAATGGAAAATCATCCACTGTTTTTGTCTACCTCAAAAAAGCTCTGAGACTGGTGAAATTCAGCAACTTTTTCCCATGCAATATTGTTTGGATTTCCCTGTGGGAAGAGTCCTCCAGGCTCTTGTCCCCATACAGAGCATGGGGCCAGGCTTCTTTCTGACACTTGTCACCTGTGCAACTTCCCAGTTTTCCTTTAGCAAGGGACACAGAGGATAGCTAGAGCCTGAAGTTGGAGAGCCCTGGAGCCATGCTAGATACTGAAGCTGGAGAACCAGGCCCACGGAGGAAGTGGAAGGAGAATGCAGGAAGTTTGTAATTTTGTTGTGATTGTTTCAGTGCTGGGTGAGATGTGGCTGCTAAGAGAATTTGCCTGTGTGAGCTGTAATAGAGTTAAAATTGTCAGAATGTCACCAAATTAGTGCTGTGCTCTGGCAGAGGTTGTGAAAGGACTATCCAAGTTCAGGACATATCTTGTTTCTCAAAGTGATTAATTTCTGCTTCTCCTCTCTCTTGTTACATCTCTAGATAGTCACTGAAATGTATCAATTCAAATTCAAGTACAAAAAGAATGTGCCCCAGATGGACATCAGCAGGTAAGCACTTGGGTTGGTTCCTCAGGGTTACACTAAAAACTGTGTTCTTGAAGCATTAAGAAGCTGCACTTTGTGATTGCCCAGAGAGGTTGTGGATCCCCCATCCCTGGAAGTGTCCAAAGCCAGGTTGGATGGAGGAACCTGGTTTAGCTGAAGGTGTCTGTGCCCATGGCAGGGGGTGGAGCAACATGAGCTTTAAGGTCATTCCAGCCCAAACCATCCTGTGATTCTGTGGTTTGAGCAGGTCCAAGTCATTAAGCAGCTGTAAATACCATCAGAGTTGAGAATCTTCACCCTACAGGGAATGAGCTGCTGGGAGGATGAGCTGAAATGCTCTTACATAGCAGCACGAGGCCCTCAGAGTACAACTGAGCCAAACACAGCTGACAGAAGCAGTGCCTCATCAGGGAGGCAATGCAGAAACCAGCCCAATTGCTGAGCTTGCTGCTTTCTCAGCTAACAAGAAGTGCTCTTGCACTTCCACCACATAGCTTCATGCCTTCCAATGAAGCTTGCTCAGCTTTGAGCCCTTTCACCATGATCCTGTGCCCAGCATTTTTTTTCCCTTGAGCATTTGCATACCTGTGTTCTGCTTGGGCAGCCCTGTGTGGGTGACCTGAAAGAACTTTCACTTAGGGTGCCTGAGCTGATGGTGCAAAACATGTGACAGGAAGTAGCAGCTTTTGGCCTCTTTTTGGCACTCCCTGTTAGATATTTAAAGCTGTGTTTAGTAGGCCGTAATCCTGTGGAGCTTCAAATAAATACTATCAAAGGTCATTTGCTATAACTAAAGCAAAGAAAATTATTAACTTGTTTTTACTTTGTTCTGCAGTTGCCACTGGTGAAAGATGGATCTTGGAACCTGCCTGGACAGCAAGAGAGCTCTGCTGTCTTGTGTGCTCCTCAGGAAACTCCTCCCCAGCACTCCTGGAGTGTGTCCTTAGTGGCTCTTTCTCTAAGCACATCCAAATACTTTGTACCATAAGGCAAAATTATTTTCTTTTGGGCAAATCTGAATTATCTCAGGAATTACCTTTTGGCTGTGCCCTTCATTTCTGCTTTGAAGCTGCTGTCCATTGCCCTCACACTGAGGGGAAGAGGAGATCTGGGAGTTGAAAGATAATAGATAGTCTTTGACTACTTTGGGGTTTTAATCAGCCTTACTCATTAATTCCTAGAAATAAGGACAGTCCCCACATGGAGCTTGGGTGTCCATTATGTCATCCAGAGAGAGGCCAAGCCATCTTCCTGTCATGTTTGAATGTGCTCTGAGGCTCCAGAGCCAGTGGCACTGGATTCCTGGGCTCTGTTTCCTCGGGGATTGGCAGTGCTGTGGCAGGCTCGTGCGTGTCCCTGCAGTCTTTAATAATCCAGAGTTCTGGCACAGATCAGGGAATTGTGTCATCTTTGCTATCAGCTCCTTCAGCTGATAACACTGCCTTTTACACCTGCAGCAGCAGTTGTGCTGTGCAGACTCAGAGTTAATCACTCTGGGAGAGATGTTTTGTGGGGCTACAGCATCACATCAAGGGGTAAGGGGAAACTTTATCCTAAATGGTCCTTGCCTTATTTTTTATGGATTTTGGGGGAATTCCTTGCCTTCCAAGGTTCAGTTCCTTATCTCTGCTTTTTGATTCCCTCTTGCATCAAATTCTCAGTTTTATTCCCATGTTGAATCAGTGCTTTACCTGTTAATTCCTATGGACATCTCATTTCTTTTTTTCTTATGAACTTTCCTTTTGCCATTTCTGATCTGCTAACCCCACAGTTTGTAAAGGTGATGGATATTCCACCTTAGGCACTGCCAGCATTTTCCTCTCACCGTACATTTCTAAACGTGCAGGATTTAGTTGAGGACCACTGTGCACATCTAATACCACAGAGTTTGGACTTCATGGTCTTCGAGGTCTCTTCCAACCTAAATGATGCTGTGATTCCATACCTTGGGAAGTCAAGCTATTCCACAGCCATCCCATTTTCATGACCCAAAAAAGCTCAGCTGAAAGGGGGAATTGGTCTTAATTTGTTCCTTTCTGAGGTTCAGTCAGTCAGGTTTACTCTAGGATATTCCTGGGTTACTTTTTTACTGCTTTTGATGCAATTTGGGGTGATTGTGTTGGGCGCCCTTCAGCCTACATGTAGTGTTAGGGGTTTTCCAAAGATGTAATGAAAGAGCTACACATCTTTCTGACCCCTTCCCATTGAAAGTTAGGGAAGTTCAGGTCCCTTAGTCACACAGTGATTCATCTGCTCTGTCTGAAGTTGGCTGGCTGGCTCTGAGTCGCTCATCTCATCTTAGTTGTAATCAGAGGAACAAACTCTTCTGGAGTGCCATTCATCCCACTCATGTCACCCATGGGTCTCTGTCTGGACTGCTGGCTTGGAGAAGCCAGCTGACATTTGGATGGATGAAGGAGGTGAGAGGAATGCCCCTTCATCACTGCTGAAAAATGTGCCTCTGAGCTGCTTTTTCTTACACTGAACTGAGTGAGACCATGCAATTCACTTCTCTTCAAGAACTGCAGAATGGGCTTGAAAATAGCCCCTGTGATGAATTGGCTTTAGATGGGATCCTCAACTCATTCCTCTCATTCTTGAAATTGCTTAGGTGAAAGGCACTTGTTTAATGGTCCTTTGATCCAATTTAATCATGTTCAAACAAGTGAGTCATGGCATTTGTATAATGGTTACCCCAGCTCTGAAGTCTGTTCAAATGTAAATGCCAGGCCTCTGAGTTTGGAGCGGGTGTTCTGTGGATGCCACCCCATCCCTGGAGTCTGTTTCACTTCCCTGTTTATCTGGAAATTACATAAAGACATTGTAGTTTTGTCACTGGTGGTTTTAGACAAGTCAGTGGGTGCTCTGTGTGTGTAATTGGATCATGAATATTCATGACTGAGGATAACAAATCCATTTTTCTTCTTCCGATTGTAGCAACCACAGCGAGTTTTCAGCTGGACTGTGCAGCAAGGATGTCAGACAGGCCAGCAGGCTTCTGCTCAGGACCCTCTACCTGCTCATGCAGGACCTCAGGCCACTGCCCAGTGACATCACCCTGAGCATGAAACTCCTCTACTACAACGATGGTAGGTGGAGAGCAGCGTGTGCCTTAGGGAAGAGTTCCATCAGTCTCTGTAATAGGTGTGAGCCCTGTGAATGAAATAAAGCATTAGAAACGGTGAGATGGGAGAAGCAGTTGGCTGATAGCACTGAGAAATGGTGTAACACAGTAAATCTTTCAGATGCACAGGGATGGCAGATATTTTTAGGAAAGGTTTGAAATCCGTATCAGAAGTACAGCTATGTGGTGTGAAAAGGAGTAATTCCTCTTCCCTGGGTTTTTTGGTTTTTTTTAGTTAGTTTCCTTAAGGAGCAAGCAATGTCAGGTTTTGTTCCAGCACTTTAATGGTATCTTGGCATCTTAAAGTAATTTTTTTTTTGAGCTCCCTGATAACATTTCCTCAGCTCATTTTACCATTTGCATTCTGTCCCTTCCTCCTACAAAACACACAGAAACCTGGAATATTTTTAGTAGTCGATGCTACTTGATGCTGGTTCATAATTGTTCTTTCAAAATCTGACTAAGGAGAGCTGGAACTCAGTTTCCCTGACCTCATGGGGTTTCCTCTCCCTGTGCAGTTACTCCCAAGGATTACCAGCCCCCTGGCTTCCAGGAAGATCACAGCCCTAATGATCTATTGTTTGCTGGGGATCCTGTCAACCTGAGAGTGGGCTCAGTCTCCACTGACTTCCACTTCATAAAAGTCAGAGTGACAACTGAGAAGAAAAGAGTGAGAAAGACTGACAGCAACCTGATCCAGAAGAATGGCCCTGTTGAGATCTCCTACCAAGGCCTGGACTGTGAGGAAGAGGATGAGGAGGAAGAGAGCACAAAGGTATAGAAATAGCTCTATTTTATTCTCACAGGAAGAATAGAATTTCTCTAGCAAAAGCCTCCTTAAAAGAAACATTTTCTTTTTAGATTTACCACCTGAGCATATTTTTTAGGTTATATTATTAAGACAAAACATCATTTGCTTTACAGAATCACCCTTGCCCTGTCAGAGCAGATTCAAATGAGCATGAAGGGTACAAAAGTGACATCCATTCAGGCAGGAAAAAAGAAGCATCTTTTTGCCTTGAAGATGCAGGTAAATGCCCAGTTTCAAAACTGAAGGAGCTTCTGCTCCTGATTGTATTCCACACAATGTCATGGGTAGGATCTTTCAGTGCTCTTCATAAAAGTAGGTTATTTGAGATATTAGAGGGAAAAATTATTCCTTGTGAGAGTGGAGAGGCCCCTGGCACAGGGTGCCCAGAGCAGCTGTGGCTGCCCCTGGATCCCTGGCAGTGTCCAAGGCCAGGCTGGACACTGGGGCTTGGAGCATCCTGAGCTAGTGGAAGGTGTCCCTGCCCATGGCAGGGAGGTGGTACTGGATTGATTTTAAGATCCCTTCCCATCTAACCCATTCCATGATTCTGTCATTCTCTAATATTTAGGTTTTGCATGAGCAGAGTTTGTCAGGCTGTTTGAATTTTGTGTCAGACCAGACTGAACTGTATCAAAGGGCTGGTTGATTACGCATGGTTTGTTAACAGAAACATTTAATTTTGTATCAGTATCTTTGCACCTCTTTATCTCTGCAGTTTTTTAAAGATATGGAGGAAATGCCCATATCATCAAAACTGAGTTGCATTATCTCCGTGTTCAACAAAGCTCTTTTCCTTTAGCTGTTACAGTTTGACTTTTGCTAATAACTTCCACGTGGGAAAACCTACTTGAAAATACTTGAGAAAAAAAAAAGCCTTTTCTGTGCCTTTAATCAACCCAGCCTCTGCTATAGCATGCTGTGTTTGACCTTCGAGGCTCTAGGATATAGCCTGTGGAACAATACCATCTAGTGACAAAATGGTAAATAGCTTTCCTGGGATTGCCAGGCAGTAGGATAAAGCAGTTTACCTGCCTGTGAAATCACCTTTGCAGGTCCTTCTCCTGCAGATTCCCCCATGACTAATAAGGAATTAACTCATCCTGCCATTTTTGTTGGATTTTAACAGAATCCTCCTCCTCTAAAGAGTTGCCTCATTTCCTGAAACTGGGGCACTTTGGACACCCCCTCAAATTTTATTGAAACTGTCTGAAAGGTTAATAAGTATTAACCAGGGGAAACCTCCCCTCCTTTCCCCCACCCCTCACACTTAGGGCATGTCTAGACACAAGTTTTCTTTTCTTAGATCCAGGTTAAAAGGGAGATTATAATTGATAGAGCTGCTGCGAGCTGATGTTCAGATGACACTTCATGCTGAAATCTCTCTTTCTAGGAATAAACTGCCACTGCTGGCAGTGTCTGAGAGCAAAGCTTACACAATTTCATGGGAGTTTTGCCTCAGTGGATTTAGTCAGACTTCCTTTTTTTTTTTTTTTTAATTAAGCTCTTTGCATCTAATTTTGCTTTGATGTTTGGGTTGCAGGTAGGAGGAAGAAGAGGGGAATGAAGGAGACAGATGGGATGCCTTGCTCAAGGGCGTGTCAGCAGGTGAGGAAGCTTTAGTGGTTCTGAGATACTCCAGGCATAGGGGAATTCACTGCCATGGGTCATTGCATGATCAAAGATGACAGAAAATTTACTAACATTAGTGGATTTATTGTGCATGGTCACAGTACATAGAGGCTATGGAGTAGCAGAGGGATGTAAACATAAACTGGAAGCATTTAGGAAGAAACTTTCCACAATCAGTTTATTTCCTCCACCCAGCACCAGAATTTGATTTTGTTCTCTGGAGTTGGTACCTGTGAGTAGCACACACAGACTAAGCCTATCTCTGTCCCAGCCAGGCTGGTTTACCTGTGGGTGGTTTTGGATTAAGGGTCTGAAATCATCCAATTTTAGATTTGAAGGGTGTATTTTTTGCCTGTTATGGTCTTCACCTCTCCCCTCTTGCTTCCAGACTTTCTTTACATGTGAGTCACAGGTACCCAATGAATCTCTTTTTAGTTACCCCTCAGGGTTAGGAATAATTATCCCCTGGAGGTGCTAATCTCTTTTTTGATGGTTGTTGGGGCAACCTAAAGAATTAGGATAGTCCAGGTAGGTTGTTTTAGATAAGTAGAAAACTAATCCCACCCTGAAGGCTGCTCAGCCAAACCCTGAGTCACCATGAGAGCCCAAACTTAAGGGCACGTGCAGAAGTTTGTTCAGTGACATGGCAAATCTCTGAATACCACCAGACTTGCCACTTGATCCTCCTCCCATTCAAATTAGCTAAGAATCATGTGAGCTTGAATGGTCAGAAACTGTGTCTTTACAGGATAAGTTAACGAGAGTAGGAAATTGCTACTAAAATTTTTCATGCCTCTGTTGAAAAGAATCCTGGGGTGTCTAATCCAGACAGCAACTCACCCTGTCATTCTAAAGGCATCTGTGAGGTATTTGCCTTGACTCTGGATCTTAGACATGAACTTGTGTGCCTAGGCTGGTATTTTTCAATCTTTAACCACATTTTTTTTTCCGTGTCACATCCTCCGCTTTCCTTCTGATCATTGTTTATTCTGTCGTCTGTGAAAACAGGAGCCTTTTTTGTTTGCGACTCATGGTTGCCCCACTGATTCATGCTCTGGCCTTCTTTTGGGGCTGTCACGATGGCCAGCAGAGAACCAGACACCTCTCTCAGCATGTGCATTTCATTAGAATTCAGTAGCAGGAATGAGAGTGTCTGAAGGTGGTGGAAACAGCATTAGTTGCTGAGAAATGGAAGAATCACTGTATCCATCATGTGCTTCCAAAGACTTGAAAAAAAAAAAATCCCAAGCCCTGGGAGATTCTTTTCTTAATGTATTCTTTGATGCTATTTTTAAAACCTCATAGCTTAGAACCTGGCTAATATTTCACCCAGTTTAAGGAAAAACAAAGTCAAGCCAGTAGTTAGAATCATCACTGTAAAGTCTGCACTAATAAAAATTTGACACTATTTTCCATATGAGAGAGACTTTCCCTTCTTTTCTGAAGGAAGTAGTTAAAACAAATGACCATTGTGTATTCCATGTGAATTCCATGAAGCCAAGCTGGTGGGTGAAGTTTGTCCTAAAAATTGAGGAGAAGCTGGTGGTGGATGGGAAGTCTGAGTTAGGTGTTGTCTAACAGGGTCAGGTGTAGGTGAGATGGGGAGGAGCAGACCTGGTGGAGTGTGAATGTGAACACCTTGTTGCCATCCAGACACTATTAATAGTGTTTTCCAGCTCTTGGGTTGGGGTGGGAATGCCAAAATTTTCTGAACTAACTGGAACAATTTGGAGTGTCACAGAAAATTGCTGTCTGCACAAGGATTTGATATTCAAGAAGTTCCGGGTTTGAAACCATTACCCACAGTCACAAGTTGCTTTTGGAAATGTGGGTGAGCACATTTCTGCTCTTCAGCTGGAGTGAATCCTTCTGATTGCTTGGTTACCAAAAATAGAAACTGGAATTGAGTTTATTGGTCATTATCTTGCTGACCTAGAGCTCTTCAGGAAAACCAGGAATTTAAGTATTCAAGGCTTATTTTTGTCTGATTGACGTGGGAGAGGCAAAGGATGTGGATCTACCAAAAAAGAAGCAGCTCTTCCTGCCCAGTGAGAACTGGAACTGGCCTTTAGAAGTGGTCACAGAGAGTCTCTGACAGAGGGCTTTGCAGGTTGGGGAAAAATTTCAATGTACTCCACTGGCTTCTTATCTGCCATCTCATGATTGATGATCCTCAGGATCAAATGAGAGATTGTCCTTTCCCAGCAGAGCACCTCTGCACTTAATCATCCAGAGTTAGGCACCAGCATGTAAAGTAGCTCACCTCTCCTGGCTTCAGGAGCCTTCTGATTGCATCAGCCAAGGGTTTGTCCTCCTGTGCTATCTTTGTGCATCTTCCTTCTTTCCACTGGCATTTTAGGAGCTGTGAAGAGTTGGGGGAAATAGGGAATTGCTGCCTATTAGTTTAGCTTATAGAAATCCACTGATGAGAATGAGGTCCTGCACTGAACTTGGGATGACTTCTGAGTTCTTCAGCAAACTTTTCTATCCTCTTGTAAAAGAGCATCCTTTAATGTCCTTGTCCTGAAAATTGATTTTGGTCAGCTTTGCCTTTGTGTAAGCAAACATGCTGCAGTGGAATGAGTTTGGAATGAAACAGAACTAGAAGATGAGTAAAATCTGACCATGTGAACGCCTCTGCAGGCATTTATCTCCCATCAGGAAGCTGTGGGCTGAAGTTCTGGGGTGGTCCTTGGAGCTCAGTCTCAGTGCACAGTGAGGCAGCCATGTAGGGAGCCCTGGCTTGCCCTGAGCTCAGAATGGTGTGGCTGTATCAGCACAGCACCAGGCAGCTCTGCCTCCCAGGTTTCTGGCTTCATCAGCTGCTGCCAGACACTGCTCCTGCTGCTGGGCTGGCTGTGCTTGTAGGCTGCTGTGAGACATGAGGAGCCTGTTGACACTGCTGTTGTGTGGGCATCCCAGTGGGATCAGTGATGGCTCAGGGATTCTGCTCTGGGATTCACTGGCTGCTGTAGGCAGGCTCCTGCCAAGTGGATCAGCTCTCCTGATGGGAGCTGTCTGCGACTGAGATGTCTGGGGAGAGGTTCATACCTAAGTGCTGTGAATCAGGGCTGCTTTAGGCCTCAGAGGACAGTCTGTCTGGGCTCCAGCTGCTGCTCCTTGTGCAGAAGTCTTGGCTACCTGGCCATGTGCTCTTTCTCCAAGGGACTGTGTGGACACAGACTTCCATAGATGATACAGTAATACCTGTCTGGTGTGCCAGGGATCAGTGTCAGTTACCCTGATAGAGACCTCAGAGCCCCTTCCAGTGCCCAAAGGAACACTAAGAGAGCTGGAGAGGCACTTGGAATAAGGGTCTGGAGGGACAGGACACAGGGAATGGCTTCCCACTGCCAGAGGGCAGGGACAGATGGGATATTGGGCAGGAATTGTTCCCTGGGAGAGTGGGGAGGCCCTGGCACAGAGTGCCCAGAGCAGCTGTGGCTGCCCCTGGATCCCTGGCAGTGTCCAAGGCCAGGCTGGACAGGGCTTGGAGCAGCCTGGGATGGTAGAAGGTGCCCATCACAGGGGGTGGAGTGAGATGACCTTTAAGATCTCTTCCTGCCCAAACCATTCCACACCTCCTGTGCCCTGCTGAGCTGCAGTGTTGTACACAGCATCTTTCTGGCAGTGACAGTCAGCACAAGTATGTTCAACTCCAGAACAACAGCTTGGAGATCAAGACCTTTGTTGTCTGATTTTTCCCAGGCAAACCATGTTCACAAGTGCCATGACAGAAGGCAGTGGAAGGATGAAACTTGCCATGTGCAGAGAAATAGGAAAGCATTTTTCTGTGGCAATGTCATTATCTTGAATTTTCGCAGAAGAAAAAAAAAGCAGCAAGGTTTATCTCTATCTGTCTATCAAGAGAACTGTATCTGATGAGAAGTTCCCAGAACATTTTCTCCTCCAAACCAGCTGAAGCTACACAGACTCAAGCAATGAAGAGAGAAAGATTCAGAGATGAGCTTGCCTCTCCTTCCTGTGAGCTCAGGCCATACTGGGAGGAGTGAGACAGGGAGGTCAGGAAATTCCTGGCTTCTCTCAGTTCACATCAGATCCTTAGCTGTGTCTTGGGGCCATTCATCCCTTCCATGAGTTATCCCTGTCTAGTGTGCAGGAAACAGTTTCGTAGTGATCTCTGCGTGCAGAGGTGAGGCCTGTAACCCCACAGATCCTGAGAGATTTAACCCTTGCACCCTCAGATTTCCTGGCAGCTCCCCCAGGGACATCTGCAGGAAGATGTGGCGCTTCCGTGCTGGCTGCCATTCCATGTGTTCATGCCATGCATTCTAGCAGCCAGACCCTCTGGAGAAATCCACAGAAATTAAGGTCGGACACATCTTATATCCTGTGAGGAGCTGCTGCGTAGCAGCCTAGTAGGTAGGAGTGTGCATTGCCTTTTTCCCCTCAGTTACAGAGTTGGGATCAGGATTCTGGGAAGTGGTTGTGATCCAGCAATGAGAATGTCCCTCACGGAAGTGGACAGTGTGATTGAGGGGCCTGGAGGAGATTAGCAGGAGAGGTATTGATAATATTTTCTTCTAATAGGAGTTTTTGAAGGTTTTTTTTTTTATACTCTGGAAATATGTGTTCATTAATCCTTTAAAGACACACGAGGTGCAGGATGTGAGACAAAAGAGTGGCACTGAATGACAAAGGTTTTATCAGGAGCTGAGGAAAAGGAAGAGGACTGGTGATAGTTGTTACTGATTTCTTCTGTGTTGGGGTGATTTCCTGGGCACAAAACGTGGCAACTTTTCACAGCAGCACCACACTGAGGGTTCCACCTGCATACATTGGCTTTCACAGCGTGGTTCTCCTGCACAGATGGAAATCAGGATGGATTCCACTGATGTCATTGTGATCATTGCACTGGAAACTGAGCCCAGTGCTGGGGTTTAACCACAGAGCCACCCCTGCACAGCTACTGGGGCCAGCAGGGCCAACTGACCTGCTCAGAGCACGGGGAAAGAATGTTCCTCAGTACCTTGTCCTCTCAGGTAGTGAATATCTCCAAAGAAGGAGTCTCCACAACCTCCCTGGATGACTTTCACCACTACTTGGTTGCCCTCAGAGCAAAAAAATAAAAAGTTTGTCCTATGTTCAAACGGAATTTCTTGTGTTTCCCTGGAAGTGCTGGAGGCCAGGTTAGATGGAGCATGCAGCAACCTGGGCTAGTGGAAAGTGTCCCTGCTCATGACAGGGGAGTGGAATGAGATGAGCTTTAAGATCCCTTCCAACACAAACCATTCTGGGAATCTGTGATTTTACGGTTCCAGTTCATGTTCATCTCCTCTCATCCTTTCACTGACACCATGATGTGTCCTGTGACCCTGGGTTTTTGCTGTGCTTTGGAGCACGGAGCAGCCAGCTGTCAGTGAGCAGGCAGGAATTAGGTCTAAGGGGACCAATCTGAAGAGTCACCAGGTTGATTTTTGGAAGTGACAAGAGTTTACTGTGCTGTTGAGTCAGTGGTAGCTGCAGCTGAAATCACAGGATGCCTCAGGTCACTCTGATTAACATCCCTGATTGAGAGTCCCCTGCACAAACTCACCCTCCTGACACCTGAGGGTTGCTCTCCCTTATTTCAGTAGCTCAGTCTTGTATTTCAGCCCTTATTCTTCCAGCTTGCTCGATGGAACTGCACTTCTTTTGACATTCATGTGCTGGTGAATTTGTGGGGATGGTTACAAGGTACCAAAAAATCCCTCCGTGTCCTGGACAAAGGGAACTCTTCTGAGGGCATAAAATTTGCCCAGTGCCAAACCCCAGCATGGGGCAGGCCAGGGACAAAGAGGGACACAGCTGAATGCTCTTGTGCAATTTTAGCTGCTCTGCATAGGATGTCTTGGGAAGCAAAACACAGGTCAGGAGAGCTGTAAATTTTCTTCAATTTATGCTGGGAATTTTTGGCTGGAATACATGGGGACACTGGGGATTGCAAACTGCAGAGCACAAAACTGAGTCCTGATTGTGTCTATCTAAGAATAGCAGTGAGGCTGTGGTCTGCTCACTCTGTTTTGTCCACCAGTCTGCCTTGAGAAGGCCTTAATCTAAGTCCAATCTATTTTTAGCCTGGTATCTTCCTCAGACAACACGCAGCTGTCCTGTGAGTTTTATGCCAGAAATTAATAACGTTTGTATGATTCACGAGTTAGTTAAGTTCTACGGGAAAGCTCCTGCGGCAAGATACTGCTTTTTTACACGTAGTAAAGCAGGAGATTCAAACTCACTGTGTGTTCATGGTATGACCCAGACCCTGAACTCTGCCTTGGGCTCAGAGTCAGGAGGTCACGGAGCTGCTGCTGCCTTTGCTGCTTGCTCTGGGCTTGTCCCACCTGTCAGCATGGTCCCTTTTTAGGGTGAGGGTACAAGGGGCTGCACCTTGTCCTACCTGCTTTTATAGCACCTGCCTCATCCGTGGGGCTGAGGTTGTGTGAGAGGAAAAGCAACATTCTCACAGCCCATGCCTTGGCATCAGTTATTCAAATGAAGCATCCCAGTACATGGGAAAAATTAATGAACTTCTGGAGGCTTTGATTGTATGTTTAATCAATGGGAGGGATTTCCTGCTTCTCACCACACCATTGAAGAGGTTTACTTTCTGCTTCAAGTCAAATAAGCACACGTCAGATCTGACTTAATCCCCATTAGAGCAACTTTTCTGGGGAAGAAGCTGGAGTGTTTGATTAAGGATGGGAGCTGAAGTTGGACTTGGGGTCTGTTCCTGGCTCCGAGCTCCTACGTGATCTTGGGCAGGGACAAGCCAGGACACGTTGGCTTCGGTGAAATACCTCTCACTATTGACGTCTGATTCATTGCATGGGTGAATAGTGCTTCTCTAGAGTCCTCCATGGCTTCCTTGGATGTTTTCACTCCTCATCTCAGGTTCCTGTGAGGTGCTCGTGCTGCCTGTGGTAAAGGGCAGGAGAACTGAGGGGAACTGGAGTGTAAGCAGCTGCTCATCGTGGCTATTTCTCCACCTCACAAGTATCCCATCCATGCAGGAAATTCTGGAGGAATAGCAAAGGGATAAAACCTTCACTGAGTAGCTTTCTGGGCAGTGAAAGATCCATTCCTCAGTAGAGGAAATTAAAACACCAGCTCTAGCTAGGTTTAGGCTACAACAGAAGGAGAGCAGCCTTATCCAGGTGATGGGGCTGGGAGACTGGGAATTGTGCCCCTGCTTTGTTGTGTGGCCAGCAGGACAGGGTACAAACCCTGCAGCTATGTTAGCACTGGCGAGGTTTTGGATGCAGCATTCCCTCCTCTGGGCTCTTCAGAAGAAAAAGGAGGCAGATGGGTTAAAATGATGCCAGGGAGAGGAAGGTAAATAGCTGCCAAAAATGCCAGTTGGAGCAGCTGAGTGTCAGGTGAGGAGCTGTACACAGAGCCACTCATGACTCTGTCCTCAAGCAAATACCTTGGGCAGACCTGGAAAGCTCTGTCAGCCTGACTGTGCAGGATGAGGGAGAACCTGCCCAGCCCACTTTGGCACCTTCTGGTTTTCTCTGTTTTTAGGGAAAGAAAATTGTATTTTTGCATTAAGCAACATTGTATTGCTCATAATGAAGAGGAGGGAAGAAAAACAAATTGAAAGGCGATAGAGAGGCAAAGTGAGGCTGTTTCAAAGTATTTTGCTGTTAATCCCTAATCAGAGCTATTTCACACATTAGAAAGCCCAATGCTATGCAGAGATTGCCGAAGCCTCATTCCAAGGTTTCTCATGGAAGCCTTGGTGACGTGAGTGGGGAATTCTGTAATGACCACATCTTGTAATCTGGAGACCTTGTGCTCATCCCCGGGATGTGTTCTGGGACAGCTCTTTATTAACTCCTTGTGCCTCGCCTGCTGCAGTTCCGAGGTTCCTTCTGCCTTGAAATGACACTAGAGGGAGGTACTCCTGTTTGGGAGCGGGAGTTCTCTCAGCACTCCTTTCCCTCTCCATTCACCTCGCTGTCATCCAAGTGAACTTTGTTTTGGAGAAGCTCTGTGCTGTGGTGTGTCCCCTCAGCTCCAGTGAGAGGGGCCACATTGCCAGACTGTGCTTCGTCCCTTCTGGGTGGGCGACAACACACGTTGCTCTCAGCAGCTCTGGATTATTATTGTAGAAATGCAAATATGTGACATGATAAGGAGGATAAGTGAGTTTGTCCCCTGGCACAGCCAGCACTTCAGCTGTCATCCTGGCTGTCCATCTCCCTGTGGTCTGTCTGAAGTGTCTGTTCCGTTGACTCACTTATATTCTCACATATATTTATCTGTGTTTTTTAACCTCTTGATTTGCAGGCTCAGGGTATTGCTGGGAGAGGTTTGTGTCTTTCCAGAGGGAAGTTAAGCCTTTTGGAAAAAAGCTTGCTTGGCTTAGTTATTTTTCACAGACTCATGGGTACTTTTGAAGCCTGAGATTGACCAGCTCACACTGAATTTCCTGGTGTACAAACAGTGGGACTGTGTGTCTTCTCCTGAAAGGCTGTGGCCACAAATTTGACCTAAGTGCCCCCTTCTTTTCTATATGTTAGGATTATCTGAGATTGGTGGAGAAACAAATGCCCTATCAACTATTATATTCCTCAGAGATCTCCTTGCTCCTGCTATTTTCTGTCAGTAGTGAGGAGATGGGTCCTCTCCCCTTGCCACCAAACCCATTCCCTGTCCCTGAAGCTGAACCTGTTGCTTGCACAAGTCTTACATTCCCAGCTCCATCCAGTACTCCAGTTTTGATTCCTTGCCTAATTACTTTTCTGGAGAACAGGATCACACTGAGCAAAGCCAAAGGGATTCAGGCACACACATGACACTTTTGGAAGCTGTACTTTTTAACTGATGTTGCAGGAGCATGCCCTGTGAGAATGATCCCTGTTTCTGATGGTTCTTACAGATAAACCTCCTGAACCTTGCCTTCAGCCAGGAAGAGGTAATAGGACCTGAAAAAAAAAGAAAGGTCAGTGAACCAGAGAAGCTACCTCTGAACCACAGGAAATTATGTTCATTCTGACACACAATGGATGTGGAAGGTGTGAGTTTGCATTGTCATCTGACTGCTACAAACCAGTGTTTAATTCTTCCCCATCCCATGTGTATTTCTGCATGTTTATTTGTCTTGTAAAAACTCTGGATTGCCAAGAGACAACAAGCACCAGACTTGTCATGGCATTGTCAACCAATTGCACTTGTTTGATGTTATTAAGCTGAGAATTTATCATTCCACATAAATGGTGTTTGTGTGCTTCTTTCTGCCTCTTTCCCTCACACCCCCTGCCCCTCACTGGATAAATCCTCTCCTCTGGGGCTGGACTGTCCTGTGCCACTCTGTCACCCCTATTTAATGGCATTATTTCCAGATGGACTCTGAGGTATCAATGCCAGCAGGCAGCACGTCTCATGATCCACCACACTGTGTTTAACTTCATCCTTTCTGCTGTTTCCGGAGCTTAGATTTTTTTTTTCAAAGAAGAAGACTTATCTCTGTTGAGTGCAGAGATAAACTAATCTGTACACATTTTCTGCTGGTGCTGGATGTTTAGGTTTTTCTTCTGACTCTGCAAGTAGTGTTGCCATGACTGTATTATCAGCTTATTTCTAAACCAGCACCCCGCTGTGTGCCGAGGGGCTCAGCAGTTGTGTGATTTAAATTGTGTTGCAATACACCCAGTTTAGAACCAGCTGTAAGAAAGATACCTGGTGGCTGCAAATGCAGGTGAGAACAACATAGGACAAGTATGTGATCCATAGAATCTGGAGCTGTCATCTGCTGTCCAAGAATGGTTGCAAACGTCAGAGCCCTTCCTTGCTGCTGGAGCAGTGGTCTTTCCTTGCCTAAAGCTGCCAGGAGATGGGATTGATGCCTCTCATTTCTGCTTTGACTCTGCTTGGCCAGAAAGTTGAAAATCCTGAGTTGAAAGCCAGGCTGGACCTGCCTGACTGGGCAGAGGTAATGCCCAGACTGGGCCCCCCAAGATGTTCTGCCGCTCTCCTTCTCCAGGTTGGATTGGAGGAGTGTTGGATTGCAGTCCTAAAGCAAATCCCGCAGCTGGCCCCCCTTGGCCCAAAGTAAACAGATCCCTGCCTGTCCCTGAGCCCCCCGCAGTGTCTGGCAGGTTCCATGGCCTGATACCTATTTCACAAAACCTGCAGAACACAGAAATTCTCCATTTTATCCTCACTTTCACTCCATGTTCTCATTTTTGCACCTGTGGCCTAATAAGCCAGTTTGTTCACATGCCAGAGCCAGCCAGAGACTTTCCTTCTGCCTGGGTTTTGTAACAGTGTTTGCTCTCAGGGCTGCACATCCAGGAGTGAGCCAGATTCTGCACGTGGGCCTGCTGTCACCTCACAGCTCTGCCCTGGCACTGCTGGGCTCTGAGGGCCGCATTCCTTCAGCCCTGACTGCACCCAAAGCCACATTGTGCTGTTGGGTCACGCTCAGGGGTGACAGTGAAGCATGGCTGTGATCATGGCTGCTCCAGCAAGGTGATCTCCCTCCTCTCCATGTGATTCCCAAGGGTTAGGGGCACATCAGCCTGCCTGGTGCAGTCTGGGGGATGCCAAGTGTCCTGTGCCCCGGTGAAAGTGCACAAAGCCACCAACAAGTCAACACACGCCTTGCTGGCCCCATGATGCCCTGGTGTCGTAGCCAGGGCCAGGACTCACTGTCTCAGTTCACACTGGGTTCTAATCAGCCATTTTACAGTAATGACTTTTAGTCATTTTCATTTCAGGCTTGGTTAGAAGTAAAGCAAGTGGTGATCAAGTGCTGCAGTAAGCCTCTGATTTTTTTTTTCCCACTAAGTTGTGGTTACCATCAGATTCTAAGAAAAGTCTTTCCACTGCAGATTGGAATCATCTAAGCCACTTACACATATCCTTTTATTTATTGGTGATTCTGCTTGGTTAGTTAAAGGTGAAAAACCCTTTTTCTTGTGTTTCAGTCACATTTCTAGTTAATACTCATTAACTGACTAAATGTATGTTACACATCATCAACCTGATTCACTACTGACATAAAACAGAAGCGATTCGTTAGTAACGGTCCCTTGCCAATTAGTGAACTAAATTATGTTTGAACAATTTTCTTCAAAGATTCTCCTCCTCCCCTCATGCATCATTTGGCAAGTCCCCTGCATGCTTACAGTAATTGTGTGCGTGCAGTGAAAGGAGACTGTTACCTCCTCAACCAAAATAAATGAATATGTGATCCCGGTGCTAATGGAGCAGTGAGTAATACAAAGAATCACAGCCATCCTTCCTTTGATCACCCAAAGATCCTAACAGCAATTAAGATTAAAAGCTGCTTTAAAAACCCAGAATATTAGGGACATTCTGTAAGGGGAAAGCGAATGCTCCCCAGGGTTTTTCAGAAAACCAGCGAAGAAGGGAAACCTGTTCTTGTTTATCACAACCCACAGGCCCTTCAATCGCTGTGGTGCGGATATCCTCAACTGCCACAGCCACAGCCAGGTGAGTGGGGCTTCTGGAAATGCTTCCTTCTTTCTGGGACAGCGTTTAACAAGAAGAGCAGCTCTCGGTTTTGAATTGACAAATTCTTTTCAAACATCATCTCAACCACATCCTTAATGCCCTGTCCTTAACAGGAAAACAACCCCAGCCCCTGGTGCTGTGCGGGAAGCAGGTGGACAGGTGTCAACATTTCACCTGAAAACAGGATTCTTTTGGTGTTTCTATGGCTGTGTGTGACCTAGAAAGTCATCTGATCTGATCACTGCTGCTGCTGTTTCAGTTCTGGAGACATGGCAGAGAGGAAAAATGAAACATGACCCAGGAACAGGAGAAACAAAGATGAGTTCAAGCTAAAAACAGGAGAGTTCTGCCACAGATTTTAATGGAGTATGAGGGGACCTCTATCCATGGTGGTGAAACAAAAATCACTGTCCCAGTGAGTGGAGTGCTCATGTTTTCCCTCCAGTGGATTTAGTAGGTGACCCCAGTGGAATGTCTTGGCTGTGCCTTGCTCTGAAGGTGTTTAGAAATCAACCAGTGTTTTCCTGAGTGTAATTCTAATCATCAATCTTTTACCCCTGGGGCTGTTCTGTGAGATTACCATCTCAGGATTTTGGCTGGAAGTTTAATTTTTGTAGGTTCTGCATTCTTCCCCTTGAGTCAGCAGGTAAAGTATGTGGCTGTGGCCTGCGTTTTTCATGCCACAGGGCTGCCATTCTTGGGGGCCAAAGCCTTCGTGCCAAAAGCATAATGTCACCCTGCTGGAATCCCACCCACGTGTGTCACCGGGCAAGGTCTTTTCTGCTAATGGATGAGTAAAATTTTACCAGGCTTTTGTTTTCATCACGAGGTAAGTAAGAGGGATTTGCATCTGAGCTGGCACATTTTCCAGAATCAGTTTCCAAGGCTAATTTAAGTCTGGTTGGCATGTAGATCTTTCCTTTAAGCGGAGGCTGAGATTCCGAAGGCTCACAGTTTTCCATAGGAATTGCTGCCCCAGGTCTCTGTGTGCCAGACGGGCCTGTTTGGCATTTCCTGGAGCATCAATGACCCACTGTTCTAATGCAGAATCGATTGGCTGATGGGGTGAATACCTGGCTGTGCAGCTGGCTTTATGCTGGAAAAACAGAAATGCAAATGCTCTGGCTGTGAGCTACACTCACAGTGGATTCTACACTCAGATCCCTGGCAGTGTCCAAGGCCAGGTTGCATGAGGCTTTGAGCACTCTGGGATAGTGGAAGGTGTCCTTGCCCATGGCAGGGAGTGGAACGAGATGGGCTTTAAGGTCCCTTCTCATCCGAACCATTTCATAATTCAATGATTTAAGGTCTGTAGAAGGTTCATGGCTGCTTATAAGAAAAGCACCCAGCCCTTCCTTGGAGGACTTCGGGCAAACACCAGAGGGAGAAGGGGGATGTGGGAGGCAAATACAAGGTACTGGTTTCTTTTCCAAGCATGTCATGCTATATTCTGTTCATGCTACTTGTGTTTCTCTACAGGACGTGCAGCAAGGGAATGTTTATTCTGAGAAAGTCTGGGCTTGATAACAGGAAACCAAGTCCTTTATGCACTAGATTGACCTTGAATCACACACAGACCTTTTTTCAGTAACAGAGGGTAAGACTGTGTAAAACACAAGAAAATGGTGTCTCCAGAAAACAAAACTGGCATTTGGAGTTGGCTAGAATGTGCCCAAGTCTCTGCCAGCCTCAGCTCCCTGAATGTCAGCCCGAGCAGGTGGTCGAGGCACAGCCATGGGTCAGGGCCTTGTAGGAGAATCAGGGGGACAGTTGCTTTTTGTCCCTGAATACTTTTCCTTAAAAGTTCACTCTAGACAGAAAAACGAAGCTGCGTGTGCCTGTGGGTGAGGAGCAGTGCTGGGATGCAGGAGACCCTGCAGTGTGGGAGTATTCAGTGGTTTAGGAAGTAATCCCTCCCTCCCAATCTTCTCCCACGTAGGGAGTGCTGGCTTTTGGGGCAGGAACCATCTCAGGCCCTTGCAGGAGCTTTGTTACAGGGGTTTGCTCTGTTGGATGTTTCCAACTGCTTCCTCAGCATTATTAAAACAGCATTGCAAGATGCAGCTCCATTAATAACCAATAATTCCAGAGTGAAGGAGCTCAGTTTACATGCAAAAACCTACATGCAAAAACATGCTGAACTCTGTGCACACATCTCCAGCTGTTCTTTGCTGCAGCTCTCCAGGCACAGAATCATGGAATGGTTTTCATGGAAAGGGACCTTAAAGCTCACCTCATTCCTCCCCCTGCTTCGGGCAGAGACACCTTCCACTGGTCCAGTTTGTTCCAAATCCCATCCAGCCTGGCCTTGGACACTGCCAGGGATCCAGGGGCAGCCACAGCTGCTCTGGGCACCCTGTGCCAGGGCCTCCCCACCCTCCCAAGGAACAATTCCTTCCCAATATCCCATCTCTCCCTGACCACTGGCAGTGGGAGCCATTCCCTGTGTCCTGTCTCTCCATCCCTTGTCCCCAGTCCCTCTCCAGCTCTCCTGGAGCCCCTTTAGGCCCTGGAGGGGCTCTGAGGTGTCCCTGGATCCTTCTCTTCTCCAGGTGAGCACCCTCAGCTCTCCCAATCTGTCTCCAGAGCAGAGGGGCTCCAGCCCTTGGAGCATCTCTGTGGTTTCCCCTGGACTGGCTCCAGCAGCTTCTTGTTCTCCTTGTGCTGGGACTCCTTGGTTGGAGGCAGCTCTGCAGGTGGGGTCTCACCGTCGAAGCTAATCCCCATCTTCCAGTCCCAGTGTCTTCCCTGCCACTAACTGAAGACTGGGTCCTATCCACTGAAGGCAATCTCTTGCTTCATTCCTCCTGGAGCACACAATCCCACGTCAGCAGGGCTCTGGTGACTCCCAGCTGTGTCCCCTAAGCAATGGGCTGGGAAGGGACAGCACAGGTAGTTACAACCTGTGTGTTCTCCTGAAAGCTTGGATCAACTTCCCATGAGTTGGGTTAGATTTCATCCAGAACCTTTCCCTGACCTGTCTCCCCCCATTGCCAACATCTGTTGAGGATGAAAGGGAAATTATCCATGGGGCAGGGACTCCGAGACCTCTTGTTTTGGCACAAACCTCCACATTGACCAAGCTCAAGAGGAGCACAGAGCCTGTAGCACAGCACAAAAACTCCCCAGAAACAATTTGGTGTTATTCCATGGCAAATCAGTGCATGCTTCAGCACCTGGGAGATGCTGGCAAGCAGGGCACTCAGGCACAGCTGAGCTGCCTGTACAATCAAATATTTCCCATTCCTGATGGTTGTTACCTGCCGAAGCACTGGAATTACACTGAAATAAAAAAGGAGTCAGGCCAGTTGCCTGACACTGTTCTATTTTCAAAGATCTGCACAGACAGTTTAACTGGAAGCCTTAGAGCAGGAATATTTTAAAAAAATCCAACTCCCAGTATTTCTGTACGTTTTAGCTAAGGCCAGCTGGGCTCTCCCAAATATACTTTGCTGCATGTGTTAATTTTGGGGAAGCTTTGTGTGCTTTTAAGCTTTTGGTGACTTGGAAATCTGACCCACAATCAACTCACACTGTTTCTGTAAAGGAGATCCAAGGATTTGACATGGATGTGTCAATTTTCTGCTTTAAAAAAAGACATCAGCCTGCAAATAAACTTGCCATGGCAGTGGTGTGTTGGAGGGCCATTACCTACTTATTTCCAAAAATTATTTAGCCGACTGGCTGGCCGCCTTTCCTTTTTCCCAGGCTCTTGGAGAGAATGTAAGAGCTGAGCTACTTGGCTACAAGAGATTTTCTCCTCTGGAGTTGGCAGCTGCTCGTTCCGGAAGAGCAGCAGCATATTTGGCCACTGATTGCAAAAGAAAAGGGAAAACCATTATTTTTTCATTTTGCTTTTTTAACTCTCCGGTGGGAGACATTGACTGTGTTTGGGTGACCCTTGTTGCTACAGCATTGCTAAGGCTTCCCTATTCCTTAAAAGTAAAAAATTAGGATATTCAGTTCTTAAAAATGCACATATTCCCCTTGGCTGGGCCCGGAACAAGCGGATGCCAAGTGTCTCATTGTGTCAGGCCTTACACAGCAGCACATTTAACGTCACGGCTTCATGAGTCAGGGCTTTCTGTCTGAAAAGGATCACGTCAAGGAAACCAGGACAAAAATTCCCTATAGCCCAGCAACAGAGCGTGCAATGTAAGGAGCTCTGTTGGGAGGGAGAGCGAGATGTAGGAGTCAGACCTGTGTGCCTGGGCATCCTTCCACGCCGGACAAAGGCAGCGCTCGGAGGTGGCCAGCGAGGCTCTGGGACTCAAGTGCTTTGATAATCGCTGCAGGAGGGGCTCGGCGCGTGGGCCTGGCCAGACCTGCGGCCGTGCCGTGGCTTTGCTGATGTCAGGGCACCTTTGAAGCTGCTCCACGGGGGCCTTGCCGGGCTGAGGGCACCGTGTGGGCCTGCACGGGCCCTGGCTGCTGCTCAGACCTGCCAGGATCACACAGAGCTGCCAGCAGCTCTGGGGCATTGGATGTGTTACATCACAGGGGCTGTGCTGCTGTCACCACCAGCCTCGTGTGCATCACTGTGGTAGGAAACGTTGCCCATGGGTAGGCTTGGGTTTTTCAGCTGCTATTTCCTCTGCTTTCCATTAGTAATTCCATTAAGCACATTCCATCAGCACCTATTGCATCCACAGGTCACAAGGTGCTTTGTAAAGGAGGTTGAACATTTCATGTAGGGAGGGACACAGAGGATGGCTTCCCACTGCCAGAGGGCAGGGCTAGGTGGGATATTGGGAAGAAAATCTTCCCTGTAAAGGTGGGGAGCCCTGACACAGGGTGCCCAGAGCAGCTATGGCTGCCCCTGGATCCCTGGAAGTGTTGTCCAAGGCCAGGCTGGACAGGGTTTGTATCACTTTGGGGTAGTGGAAGATGTCCCTGCCCATGGCAGGGGGTGAAACAAGATGAGTTTTAAGGTCCCTTTCAACCCTAATGATTCTACAATTTTATGATCTTTATGCCCACTATAAAGAGGGAGAAGCTGAAATTCGAAGTGGAAGTGACTCTCCTGAGGTCACAACTCTGTCAGCCAGGAGTGATTTGAGAGCTCAGTTCTTCAAGGTGCTCTCAGTAGGTGCTTCTCTGCAGTTTCTGATGTTTAGATTTCTGTGAGGAATTTCCTTTGTTAGTCTGGAGTATTACTGGAGAGCCTTGTGAAGCAGGACTTTGGGAAATTAATTTTCTCTAAATTCAGCGCTCTGCTATGGGTCATCTCACTTTCTCCTGTGATCTGCACCTTAGTGGTGACATTTGGTATTTGAGGGAGGCATCAAAGAGAGGTGCATATCAACGGATGTTGCTGAAGATGAAACCGTTTCTGTTGGTGCACCTACTCCAGTTTGAGGTGTTTGAGAGTTCTGACTGAAGGCCAACGGCCTTAAACTCCGTATTTGGTTAATGAAGAGAGATCAGCTCTTTCCCAGGGTGATTCAGAGTGGAGACAGACTCTCCTTTTGAATCACTGAAGGAAGCCTTTCATCTCTCTCTCTATTATCTGCATAGGGACATCTCCCCCCTAACAATGGATGTTGAATGAGCTGCTGTGGGTCCCACCTGCATCCCGCTGGTCTTCACCAGCAAAGCCACTGGAATTGCTCCTCTGCCCTTGTGGGAGATGCTCAGAAGTCCTGCTCAGGCGCTGAGGAGGCTTTGCACCTTCCTCTGGAGCATCTGTTGGGATTTAAGGCTGGAGGCAGAGATGGACTGGATGGGCTTTAGGTCTGATGTGGCTGTTCCTGTTTTCCTTTGGTCTAGAATAATGTTTAGCCATCACTGATGCAGGAAGGACGAGGATTTTGCTGATTTCAGTATTTCTGTAGATTTTTTGAGAAACAAAGAGTCACTTTCCTTGGGTTTAGTGAGTCTGGAGATTATCACTGATCCCCATGAATCCTGTGGTGTGTGCAGCATTCCTGAGAGCTGTGTAGGGACTCCCTGGGTGAGCACAGGCTGCCTTGGGCAGGCTCATGAGGTGGACATGAGAGAAGATGGTTTGTTGTATGACAGTGGAGCAAAGATGGAATGAGATGGGAATCACTGAGGGCGCTGAGTTTTGGGTCTTGTTCAGGTGGTTTTCCAGTTCCTCTGAAACTTGATTTTCTCCTGAAAAAACTGACTCAGGAGGATTTGTGTGAGGACACTCAGGAGCCACACTGAATTGGGGGATTGGTTTTTGAGCCTTATCTGTGGTATTTTCTGAAGAAGACAGCAGGTGAAGGAGGGTGATAAAATTCCCCTGGCTCCAGCCTCTGCTTCCATGACATGGCAAGGGCAGCTCTGGCTTCCTCAAGCCAAGGCAGGAGGGAAAAACACTTCATTCCTGGGATCCCACCTGCTCTCCTGCTGCTGCTTCCCAGCCAAGGAACATTCCTTTGCTCAGGAAAGCAGGAGCTCTGTGCCAGGCGCTCCCCCCACCTGCGTGGGCTGGGAGGAAGAGGAGGCCAGGCATGGCAGCTGCCCCTCGCCAGGCAGGAGCTTATGGAGAAGCTGGATCCCTTCTGAGTAACACCGAATTCCTAAGCCAAGCAAGGGTGCAGATTCCCTTTGCTGGGAGCAAGGCAAGTCTGTTCTTGGTGGGAAGCTCCTTCACAGAGGCTCACCTGGGGAAGAAGGAGGGGGATTTGGGAACAGCCAGGTTGTGTGGGACTGCGGGGCCGCAGCCTGCTCCGTGATGGGACACAGAGCAGTGGAGTGATTTCCCTGGAATGTCGGGATGTCGACATGAATGAACAAAGGTGAGGGAGAACCTTGGGTTTCCCCTTGCCCAAGGTGCTCTGATTCCTGGTGCTTTCCCATTGACACTCACAGAGAATCTGCCTTGCCCCTCTCCATCCTCTTCCCAGTGTGGCACTCAGCCAGAAGGGATCCTCAGGGACCCTGGGACTCAGCTGTCTCCTGCATCAAGGCTGTGCAGCATCAAACAGCCTCCTCTGCTCCTTTCATAGTTTGGGTTGAAAGGGACATTAAAGCCATCCCATTCCACCCCTTGCCATGGGCAGGGACAGCTTCCACTAGCCCAGAGTGCTCCAAGCCTCATCCAACCTGGCCTTGGACACTGCCAGGGATCCAGGGGCAGCCACAGCTGCTCTGGGCACTCTGTGCCAGGGCCTGCCCACCCTCCCAAGGAACAATTCCTCCCCAATATCCCATCTGTCCCTGTCCTCTGACAGTGGGAAGCCATTCCTCCTTGTCCTGTCATCCTTATAAAAGTCTTTCTTGTAGGTTCCATTTAGGAACTGCAAGGCTACAATTAGGTCACCCCAAAGCTTTCTCTTTTCCAGGATGAACAGTCCCAATTCTCTCACCCTTTCCCCACAGCAGAGGGGCTACAGCCCTTGGGGCATCTTCATGGCCTTCTCTGGACTGGCTCCAACAGCTCCAGGTCCTTCCCTGTGCTGGCCCCCAGGGCTGGAGGCAGCTCTGCAGGTGGGGTGGCAGAGGGGCAGAATCCTTCCCCTGCTACTGGGGGATCAGCCCAGGGCATGGGTGATTTCTGGATCCCGGAGCACATGGCCAGGGCCAGACCAGCCCTCACCCACCAGCACCCTAAAGTCCTTCTCAGAGCTGCTCTTGATCCCTTCATCCCCAGCCTGGATTGATCCCGGGGGTTGCCTCAACCCAGGGGCAGCAGCAACAGCACTTGGTCCTGTTAAACCACACAAGATTCCCATGGACTCACTGCTTGAGCTTGCCCAGGTCCCTCTAGATGGCCCTGTCCTTTGGGTGTGTCACTGCATCCTCAGCTCGGTGTCATCTGCAAACCTGATGAGGGTGCCTCAATCCCTTCCTCTACATAATTAATGCAGATACTAAATTACACTGGTCCCAGTACGGACCCCAAAAGCAGCTGCTTTGGGACTGAGAGATGCTCAAGCTCCTGTGAACTGTGAACCACACAGTGCTTCTCTCCTGCCCTGCTCCTCAGAGCTGCCCCATGCTTGGACCAAATTCCTGGGCTCCAGACCAGGTTGAGCACCTGAAGGTTCCCTGTGCCAGCACCAGCTGGTGGGCAGGTCTGGCTCTCTCCCAGCACACGGCACCGGGAGCTGCGGGCTGACCCCGCGGGGCTGCGCCTGCCTCTGGCACTCAACACATCCCCGCGGGAATGGCAAGTGGCCACCGGCCAGGATTTCAGGCTGGGATGGAGCGCCCTGGCCTGTCCCTCGCTGCCAGCTGCCTGCAGTGCCCCGAGGCAGCGGCTTCGCAATTCCGAGCAGCGGAAGTGGCAGCCACACGTCGAGCCACTCTTGGCAGCGTCACGGGTCACTGCCAGCCCCGCAGGCTGCCCTTCCTTCCCCTGCGGCTCCCGGGAAGGGAAGCTGCCCCAGCAAAGTGCCCATCAGCAAAAAGGCTGCGGGTGCCGCAGGGGCACCCAGCTGCCTCTTGGATCAGCACCCAGGAATTGCACCAGAAGAGTGGAATAGCAGAGCTGGGAGAGCCAGGGGATTCGGGAGATATAAATGGGATGAATCCAGCCACAGGGCTGGGGACAGTTGCTACCTCAGGTTATTTTTTGGAGGTGTTTGGATATTTCTAGGGAACTGTCCTGCCTGAGTTTTCTGCCCAGCTGGCTCTCTCCTCCTCCCCTGTGGTTATGGAAAGATGTTTTTCAGCCAGAAGTGCCTTGGTCCCGCAGCGCTCCCCGCGAGCTGTGTGACACTGCCTCCAGCGCTGGGATCGGCACTCAGTGCTTTCCCACAATAGGCTGGACACCGCTGTGAGGATGCCAAAAACCTTCTGGCTCCAGAAGGGATTTAGACCAGCAAAGCCTTTCTGCTGCCTGAATTCAACCCCTCATCCTGCTGTGTCTGAGCCACTCTTGCTTCCATCTTCTCTCATCCGAGCTAGGTGCCCATCACAGCTGGGAAGCTGAGGTTGGGAGAGTCTGTGGGGTTGGGGAGTGAAGCTTGGAGATGCTGCGGTGAGCAGCTGCCTGCTCTGCATCCTTCTCCTGTCTCTTCCTGGGGTGCTTCCACGGGCAGCAATCCTGAAAAATCAGGAAAATCTCATCCTGGAATGTCTCTCACTGTGGTCAAAGCCCCAATTGTCTTGTCCCACCCTCCAGTGCCGGACAGCAGGTCGCTCTGCCCTGCCCCATCACATCCCTTGCACCTCCCACTCCACCTCTTCAGGCTCAGCAGGTGCTGGGCTTTTCCAGCCCCTCTGCCAGGTTGTTTCCATGCTGGATCAGGGCTTCCTCAAAATGATCACCTCATCCCATGAGCTGGAGGCTGGCAGAAGAGTGGTTCCCATGCTCTGCCAGCTGCTGCCAAAGCTGCTGCCAGGTCCTGCTCATCTCTGCTCTGAAGCTTGCCTGCACCAGCTCAGCTTCCCAGTGCTCTTCCATCCCATCCTCGAACACCGTTGTGGTGATCCCCATCCAGCTCTGCCCCTAAACTGGTGCTGACACCTTTGCAGTCAAACAAATCTATGCCCAGCAGTACCCTCTGGACAGATGCCACCAGCCATATGCCCACTGGGAGAGGGTGGCATCTCTCCTCCCACCTCCCTCCAGGCATTTGCTGCAGTGCTCGAGTGCAGGCAGCTGGAGGGAATCAGAGGAGCCGTTTAGAGAAAATCTGGGCAAAGACAAGGGGAAAAAAAAACCAAACCCTGGGACCTGGCAAGATCCTACACAAGTTTCCATGAGAAATCCAACGTGGCCATCCAGCCCGTCTGTGCTGGAGCATTCCCAGGCCTCTCCCAGGGTCAGCAGCCTTGCCAATGCCCACCCAACGTTCTGCAGAGCCCTGACCAAGCCTGGTCTCCTGCCCACGGCTCTAGCGGCTCCCAATCCCTTCTCCCTCCCTGCTGCCAGTTCCCAGCCGTCAGGGGAGCTGCCTGCCTCCCATTGCTCCCATGACATATTTATTGCTATCAGTTAAGTCTTTAATTTCCTTTGTTTCAGAATATCTGACGGCGCAATTAAGACGGCCCGAAGGGAAGCGCGTGTGTGCTCGGTCTTCAGACCTGCGGTTGCCGTCTGTCTGGAAGCGGCCCTGGAGCGGGGCTCGGGAACAGCTGCCAGGCTTCCAGGCTTGTTTTCATTTTCTAAGAGGTTAACTGAGAGCCCGACGCGAAGAGACACCCGTACACACCCAGAAACCCCGCCACACACACAGAGCCACACGCACCCATACGGAAACACACACATAAACACAGATGTGGGCCGGCACGGGGACATGTAAACACAGCCCTGTGCAGAACCAGCCCCGGGAACGCGGGATGGGACCTGTCTTATCCCAGCTTTTCACAGGTCGTGGTGCGGCCGGACGGGGCTGCCGCGCGGGGAGCGAGGAGCCGGCTGCACCCTGCACCTCCAGTCCATGGAGTGCAGCTTTGTTCTGCCCCAGCTCCGACTCTCTGGGGCAGGTCCCTCCCGCTGCTCGGCCGAGACCTTCTGGGGGAAGAGCCCGGTCACAGTAGCTGCGAAGAGGCACAGCTGGGGCTTGTTTCCTCCCGGGCTTGGCTGCAAGGCGAGCATGCGAGGATGTGGATGCGCCAGGGGTCGGGGCTACGGAGCTCTCCTCGCCGGCATCGGGAGCCGGGCTGGGCCCCTCTGACCAGGCGTGCTGGAGCAGGCAGAGAAAAGAAGAGAGCATTTCACTTTGTCCCTAGGGACTGGTAATTCCTGAGGGGCTGCAGCTCCTGGTGCCCGGAGGCTGGTGGTGCTGGGGTGCTGGGGGCCCATGGTACTGGTGTGACAGGGACTTGTGGTACTGAGGTGGTGGGGACTGGTGCTGGAAGTTGCTGCGATGATTTGGACCAGTGTGTCAGGATGACTGGGGCCAGTGGGGTCAGGATAATGGTGACAAGTGGTGCTGGGGTGATGGGACCAAAGGTGTCAGGGTGACCTTGTGAGCCCAGGGTGATGGACACCTCAGAGAGTCAGAGCTGCCCCAAGCAGGCTGACACACAGCAGCATCAAGGTGGGGTGTTTGCCAGCACGATTTGGCAACACCAAGGTGGGGTGACCACAGCTTCCGCATGGAAAACCCCATCCTGGAGCCTGGCAGGCATCTCACCAGGGCTGCCAGGAAGAAATAGACTTTGCCCACCTATTGCTGTCCTTCCTGCTCCAACAGCAGAGCCCATGTGGGAAATGCCAGGCTGGGAATAAAGCATGGAGAAATCTTTCTAGGAGCAGGTTTGAGCCTCACAGTGCCCAGCTGCACAGGAGGAGAATCTCCAGTGGCTTTTGAGGGCTGAGTTCATGCTGCTGCTGTGGGGCCTTGTTTGGAGCTTGCTCCTCTCCCACTCCTGTCTTCACAAGACGTGTAGGAACTTCCTATCTCTGGAGCCTCAGGCCCTTAGTCAAATTTGGTTGGCAGCCACAGGCGCGCACAAGCTCGCCCGGTGGGATTGCACGCACACCTTGTTTTCTTAGGAAACAAGAGGGGAGCGTGACCCAGGCCGGGTAGCGCTTCATTCTGCTGTAATAAATTAACGTGTCAACTGTTCTGGCCCTAAACCCTGTCCCAGATGCAGTGAAAGCCAGGGGGGATGCTTGGCATCCTCGTGGTGAGCTCAGCCAGGTGAGAGAAGTGTGGCCAAGTTCAGTGGGACACCAAAGGTGCCCATTGGGTCTCAATCCCTGCCTTGCTGCAGGCATGGGCAGAGGGTCCTCAGCAGAGGGGCCCTGCTGGTGTTGGATGAAGTCCTGAGAAGTCCCAGTTTTAACTGGGAATGTCCTCCTCTTCCCCTTGGTGCCACTGGGCTGGCAGTGCTGCTGCTCCCTGGGGTAAGAGATTGTGGGGAGAGCAAAGAGCAGGGACAGACCCATCAGTCTCAGTCAGGGCTGTTGTCCATCTCCCCTTAATACTGAGAGTAAATTCTGCTTTCCTTTACTCTGTTTCTCCTTCTACTGTCTCTCTGAATTAGTCTTGAAAAAAGGACAGCAGGGGCTCAGTGCAGCTGCAGAGCTGCACTGATGTGCAGCCAAAGGTGGCACAACCCCCTGTGCCCCAGAGGGCTGGAGGCCACCAACTGGAGAAGCAGGACATGCACAGGGGGGCTTCAGTGGCACTTGCCCTCTCTGAAGCCCTGGCTCCAGGGACCCTGGGGACCTGCCACAGCTCCTGCTTAGTCCCAGGGCTGGTCCTTCCCCACCATCCCTGCCGTCCTGGCAGGTGTCTTCCAATGTCACCTGCTCTTCTGTGAGTCTACTTGGGATTTGCTTCCAAACACTTTTCTTCCCATCTCTTGGCCCTTGCCAGCCCTCTGCCTTGTCCCAAAGTGCTCTCCCCCTTTCCTTAGGTGAGATCTTTCCCTTGAGCTCTGATTTTCCCCTCGGGACCAGGAATTATGTAGGTTCAGGCCATCTGAAATGCCTTGTTAAGTAGATGTATCTCAAACAGCTTCAACCTCACAGGTCCTGCTGAATGGTGGGCTCAGTCTTCCCGGCAGATTACACATCCCATGAGACCTGAGGGGTGGAAGAGCCAGGATGTTCACTCCCTTTTGGGCACTGATGACTGGGTGCTCTGCATGCCGAGGGTCAGGCCAGGGCACTGAGCACTTTATCGAGGCTCCTCCATTAGTGCCAAGCACAGCGGCAGCCGGGGCTGCGGAAGCACCCTGGTCTCTGTTGGAGGGCGATAGCCGTGCAGAGATAACTCCGCTATCAGATTCCCGGGGCTGGCCCCGCCCGTCGCTCCAAGGCAGCCCAAAACCTCCCCTCCTCGAGGCAGGAGGGTCCCTAACCCCGTGCAGGGGCTCCCCAGCCAGCCCCAAGTTGGGGTGCAGCAAGGAGAGGCTTCTCCAGCAGCTCCCCAGGGCTGGAGATGATCCCGCTCCAAAGCTCCCTCACCATGAGACTAAACACTTGCTGAGCAAAGCTGCCGACAAGGGTCTCTGGGGACCACTGGGGATGTGTCATCCTGCTCCCGAGCCAGCCCCGAGCTCCAGCGGTGTCACACAGAGAGTGGCTCTGCCGGGGGGTCCGGATCCTGGCCCCTGCCCTCCCCCTGGCTCTTGGAGGCCTGTGCCAGGTCCCCTACTGGGCACGGGGGCGGCTCTCGGAGCCGAGTCCTGCGACAGAGGTTGCGTTCGTCTCGCCTCCAGCCCATTGTCTTGTTTATTTGTCACGGTTGGTCCCCAATTAGGAGTTCGAGCCGTTTGGGACAAGGACTGTTTCTTCCCATGTGAACGTGCGGTTCCCGCTCCGCGGGGCTGTGATGTGGCCGGCGACCCGCAGGAGCATCTGCTATTGCAGCAACAGTGCCCGAATGCGTTTCAGATGGGCTCGCTCTGCTTTCCGTGCTCGGGCCGGCGGCCAGCCGGGGATGGAGCCTCCAGCCGGCCCGCAGGATCCGATGTTCCCGTCCTCGGGGACCTGGCTTGGGGACCTGCTGGGGAGATCGTCGCCAGCTAAATGCGTCTGCCAGTGCCGAGCCCTAGGGGGACCCCAGGGTGGGGAAGGGGCTCTACCGTGGGCACAAATGTGCGCACAAATGTGCCCTGGGCGCACACAGGGGAAGGCGGGATGCTCCACCTGGGGTCTCTCAGGGAACGACCCGACCGCCAACCTCAGCTCTGCCGGTGAGGTCAGCCCCGCTCGGGATGCTCCCGCCGGCTCTGTCCCGGGGATGCAGCGCGGGTCACCCCGCGGAAGGGACGCGCAGCCGGCGGTGCCCCAGCCCCGCACCTGCCCCCGCGGACGGCAAGTCCCGTCTGGCCGGTGGCCCCGGGGCAGCGCAGGGCCCGTCCGGCCGGGTTCGCGCAGCGTCAGGCAGCACATGATCCGCGCCGCGGGGCCAAGGGCTGAGGTCAGGCAGTCACACCCAGGCAGCGGCACTGACTTCACCACGGGCAGGAGCAGCTCCTCACGTATCCCGCTCCCCGAAGGCAGCGCTGACCCGCCTCTCGGGGCCCATGGTCAGGCCGCTCCGTTATCGGGGCGCGGGCATCGCTCCCATCGCAAGGGATGGCTCCCCAGAGCCCCTCCTGGCTCTCGTCGCAGCCAGCGTGGTTTCTCTGGTCCTGGGGCCGAAGGGGCGTCACTGACAGGGTCCTGCCGGTGCCGCTGGGGAAGCCGCAGCGCCGCTTCCTTCGAGGTGCTCCCAGTCCGGCTCGCGGGGCTGGCTCGCTTCCCCGGGGCGCCGGCTGGGTGGGATCAGCCGCTGGCTGAGGTAATTGAGAGCCCTTTCCATCTCTCCCGAGTCTGGGATGAGCAGAGCAGCGCGTCCTGCCTCGCTGGGGCGATGGCACGAGCCCGGGACCGCCGCTGGCCCCAACTCCAAGAGCCCATGGGACGGTAGAGGAAGGGATTTGGGGAGTTTTAGGGCCTTGTCCACGCGTTTCCAGGGAAGGAAGAGTTAATCCCCCGCCTACTGCTAATGAGCCTTAACTGGGAATGACCCGACACAGGGGAGAAGTGAACCCACTGTCCTCGCCTGCGTTTGACAGTCTTCCAGGGAGACTCACGGAGCCGGGGCGTGAGTTCCCGATTTATGTCAGGAGGCTGTAATTTATTCTATTTATTTATTTTTGCCATCTGGTTGAGGAGGGATGTTGAACGCAAGCGTGAGAAATCCAGATGTGCACAGCTCCTCGCTCCCGCGCAGGACATCGTCCCCAGCTCAGCTCCCGGCCCCGCCGAGCCCGGCCCTGCCCCTGGGCCCTGACACCCCTCGAGCTGCCCGGGGCGGGTTGGTGGCACTCCATGGCACCTGCCACGTCCCTGGCAGGGATGAACTGTGGGTGTTGTCACAAGGAAGGGCTAAGTTTGGATGTCCAGCCCTGGACTTCACAACATAGGGGATGTTTGCCATTTAATGCTGTGATAAACAGAGCCATGGGGACACCTGTGTGGCCCCAGCTGCAGGGATGACCCTGGCAGCTATCAGGGTGCCATGGTGACAAGTGCTGCAGGACCTGGCCCTAGGGCATAATGCCCATCCTAAAGTGATGATGCTCTGCCCCATGCCTGTGTTTTTTGGGAGGTTGTATTGCCTTGAGTGCATTGTATCCCACAGTGCAGGCAGGAAATGGGCCCCACAGATGGGCTGCAACCCCAAAGCGGGCACCCAGGGTCTCCTCCCTGGTGGCAGACTAGATGGTGGAAAAAAGCCACATCCTGCATGAGGACACACCATGGAATCCAGGGATGTCCCTGGGTGCCTTGGCTGTGGGATGGGGGAGCCCATTCTGTTTTGGCATTTGCCCCTTCCATGAAGGGACAGCAGGGCCAGGCTGGAAATGGGTGCCACTGGCCCTACTGTCACCACTGGTGCAGAATGAGGCTGCCACTGACACAAGGTAGTGCCAGTCTGGGGTCAAACCCTTGCCATGAAACCTCCCATAAGAGCTGGGGGACACAACTGGGCAGCATGACCCCGTGGGGCAGAGGAAGATGGGCTTAGGGGGCAACCTCTGAATTTCTGCACTGATCTTTAGGTCGAGACTCCTCTGAGACACAAGAGATGATCACACAGGATCTTAGCTCATCTGCTTGCTGTCTCATGCCTGGGAGGTTTGGACAGTGGCCCAAGGGTTCAGGAGGAGGAGGAAAATTTCATCATCCTGCTCCAACGTCTCCTGTATAATCAGCCTCTTGTTAACCGATAGAGCCCCACGCGAGCTGCTCGCCGAGGACTGGGGCACTGATGCAGCCTTAGGTGGTCTTGGCCCCGGCAAAGCTCTGCTGAGCCTCTCCCAGCACAGCCTGGGAAGTGGCTGTGATTTTGTCTGGCGTGTCCCCTCCACCTCGCACTTGCTCACTCAACTCCCTCAGCCCCTTCCCAGCCTTTCTCCGTTTCCCAAGGAACTTCCAGAGTTGCCAGAGAGGGGCACCCCACACCACGGTGCTCCACACACTGGGATGGTCCCCTCACCATGATGGTGCCCATGCCATGATGCTCCCCTCACCCTGATGGTGCCCATGCCATGATGCTCCCCTCTCTGCTGTGGTACCCACATCACGATGCTCCTGGTGCCAGGACAATCCCTGCACCACAATGGTCCCTGCACCACGACGGTCCCCACATTGTCCCAACACTTTTGAGCTGCTAGTGGGTATCAATTTAAACATTCTCCCCTGGAAAAATGTATTTCCAATCAGCCATCCAATAGCAGGTGGAAAGGGAGGAAGGAACAAGGTGACAGGAGGCTATGATCCACAGCGATGCCTTGAGGGGTTTTGGGGCAGCCCCAAGGGTGCTTTGGGGGAGCAGAGGTGTCTGAAGGTGAGTACAAAAGGGACTCAACGAAGAGCAGACAAATACAGTCTGTTTCTCTTGGTTTATTATAAAAAAGTAGGACAAGAAGTATAAAAAAATAAGTTTTAAAATAGAATTTCATTAATATATTACCACAAATATTATTAATAATTATTAATAATTATTAACAATAAAATTATTTTTAAAATTCTGTTATCAGTGCAAGCTGGGCTTTCTGTGAGGACAATAAATAACCTTAACAGCCTGCTCTGGTGTTGGAAGTGAACCAGCGCTACCTGCCACCAGCCTGCGGCTTGTCACTGTGTCTCCATGTCCCACAGCCCTATGTCCCAGTGTCTCTGTGTCCTCGTGTTTCTGTGCAAAGTCCAGCT
>VZTB01017810.1:396492-407830 GCA_013397245.1 Thryothorus ludovicianus | reverse complement strand
ACGCTCAGCCCCAACACCAGGCCTGGAGAGGGGATTCACCAAACCAGGGCCACTCGGGAAAAAGATTTCTGGAGGAAGGAATGGAGGCTTGGGCAGAATTCCTGCCTGCAGGAAGCAGGAGACAGATGGCTGGGTACCATTTTGGGATGGGAAGCTGAGCTCTGGGGTGTCATGGGATTAATTAGGGGTCCCCTGGCTCTGTTCAGCCACAGGTGCTGTAACAGTAGGAGAGGGGAAAGGCCCGAGTTCTGGGATGGGCGTGCACCCCATGGCACCTGACAGGGCCGGGCAGTCACCACTATCACAAGCTGGGGCAGGTCTCAGCCTCCACCCATTCCACTTCAAACGGGCAGCCCCAAGGCTGGGTGAGACAGTGCAGCCGGGCCACCTTCTGCAGTGACAGCAGTGACAGCAGCGTGGCCCTTCCCAGGACACTGCCCAGCACCTGCCTGCCAGGATAAGGGCAGCCAGGGCAGATGGGACCCAGGAAAGGGTGCACGCCAGGGTCAGTGTCCAGTGCAAGTGGGATGCAGAGGAAGGTGCTCCCCAGGGATAGAGAACGATGGGCAGGGTCCAGGTCAGGGTGCCCCCTGAAGCTGGTACTGGTGCAGCAAGTGGGAGGTGACACCCTTGCCTCCTGCCACCCTCCAGCCCCCATCCCAGGCCAAGAGAGGCGGGAGCCAGCGCTGCGCCTTTACACACTCGCTTTATTGACCCCTTTGTACAAAACTGCTTTTCCCGCTTTATTTTACAAACCCCCCACCCACCCTCGGGGAGAGCAGGGGGGGCAGAGGGGACCCCACAACCAGGGAGCACCTGGCTGTTGCTCACCCACCCCATCTCATCTGCGCTGGGGCCTGGGGGGGGCGGCAGTGGTGGGGTGAGCCCTGGCAGGGTAAACACTCCCCCTGAGCTGTGGGGAGCTTGGGGATGGGAGGGAATGGGATGGGATGGGGGGGCTTTAGCCCCAAAACTCGGCATCAAATCCCGCTGCCTCTAGCACATCCTGCCTCGGTCCCTGTCCTGCCTCAGAGGAATAATAAATAGGCTCAGTGAGAAGGTAACTTGGGTACTACATAGAGGGCTACAGCTTGATATATCCTCACTAGATAAGAGGGGGGCGAGGGGTCCCCCAGCTCCTCGTGTACCCCCAGTGCCCTGTGCCAGGCCTAAGTGCTCGGGAATCAGGGCTGGGGCTGCCCGGCTGGCACAGGGTGGGGGCTACAAGAGGGACCGGGGGGTGATGGGTTGAGGGGCTCTGGGACGGGGAGACGGGCCCGAGGGGCAGCCCAACCCCCCAGTGTGGGGAGGGAGCTCGAGTGGCTCAGCCACCCCCTGCCCGGGCTCCCACCGCTCGTGGTGCCAGCACCCTGCGGGGTGGGCACCCAACGCAGACCCACGGTGTCCCCTTTGGTCACCACACCTGGCCAAGCTCCACGGATGTCCCCAGAGGGCCACGCTGTTCTCAGGGAGCCACACAGCCCCCCTTGTCCCATCCCTCCAGCTCAGAGCCCCCAGCGCCGGGTGCCAGGGGTCCCCCTCGGTGTCCTCGCACCCGGGTCCGTGCGCAGCCCCGCTGAGCCCGGCTGCCCGGGGTGTGGGCCGGGCCCTACAAGTACGTGTCCTCGCTCTCCCGGGAGCTCAGGCTCTCCTTGGACTGGTGGTGGGGGGAGACCTGGGGGTGCAGCAGCTCCCGGGTCGTGCCGGGCGCCCCGTTGCCCTCGGCCCCGGGGCCGTTGGCAGGACTGGCCGGGCCCTTTTCCCGGCTCTTCTCCTTGCTCTTGCGGGCCTTGGGCACCGGGGCGGGCCCGGGGGAGACGGTGATGGTGGGGACGGGCTCCAGCGCCTTGCGCGGCGCGGGCTCCGCCTCGCTGATGGCCTTGGCGCCGTGCAGGCGCGGGGGGGACTTGCACTGCAGCTCCCCGTGCGTCTCCCGCCACTTCTTCAGCTGGATCAGGTGCTCCCGCTCGATCTGGCGCTCCGTCACCGGCAGCTCGATGACCTGTGGGGACACTTGTGCCATCAGCGACAGTGCCACCGGGCCTGGGTGTGGGATCCCCCTCAGGGCAGAGGTGACCTGCTGACCTAGCTTTTTGGGAGCTGCTCCCCATGCTCCACCCACCCAGGGACAGCCCAGTCTGGCAGCAGTGGCCAGCTGGGCAGCACGGGCCCAGACCGTCCCCAGCACCTCACCTCCTGCACCAGGAAGGCCTCCTGCATGATTTTGGGGCTGAGGGCCCTCAGCCTCTCCATGGTCTCATACTGGCCCTGGCAGGACTTGAGCTTGTCAGAGGAGCCCAGGGTGTGTTTGAGAAGCACCAGGCCCACCCGGAAGATGATCTTCACTCCTGCAAGAGGAGATGTGAGGCAGTGAGTACCAGGTACAGGGTGACACTGCCACCATGTCTCTCAAATGCTGTGACATGGTGCAGCAGATCCCAGTCCCGCTAACAGCCAGGACATGCAAGAGGGTGAATTTGGGATGTAAACACCTCCTAATCCAGGAAAACAGCCCATCTCCACCCCAGGCATGTGGCTGCCCCAAACCTGCCCAGCTACAGGTGCCATGGCCGTGGGGAGTGCAGTCACTCCAGCAGGAGGAGGGTGGTGGGGAGCTCCCACCTTCACAGAAGAACATGTCCCAGACGCGCAGGACGGAGCTCCAGGGCAGCGTGCGGGAGAAGGCGCACATGAACCACTCCGTCATGTACAGGATGGGGTCGATCTTCTGCTTGCTCAGGTGCTTGTAGGCCACAGGGGAGACCTTGTGCAGCAGTGAGAAGAGGATCTGTCCATCCAGCTGGATGGCTTCCTGCAGGGACAGGGACCAGCATGCCAGTGAATACCCCAGCCCTGGGATCAGCCCCCAGTGCCTGGCCCCAGCAGGGGCAGCCAATCCTCCACCTCTGATACGAGAGCAAAGCTGTGTCCCGTGGATGCTACACTGAGGCCTCCATCCCTGAATGTGGAATGCTTCTGGGAGCCACAGCAGAACAGGGAGACTATGGGAATACCTAGCACCTCCCCTGACCCCTTCTTTCCCCAGAGTGAGGAGCTGAACAAGTTTTTGGCCTGGAGATGCAGAATCAGATGCAGAATGGTTTGGGTTGGAAGTGACCTTAAAACTCATCTCATTCCACCTCATTGCCATGTAGCACCTTCCGGTACCCCAGGTTGCTCCAAGGCCTGTCTAACCTGGCCTGGAAAACTTCCAGGGATAGGGTGGCCACAAATACTCTGGGAAATCTGTGCCAGAGCCTCATTACCATCACAGGGAAGAATTTTTCCTAATACCCATCTAACCCTGCCCTCTGGCAGTAGGAAGCCATTCCCCCTTGTCCTGNCTCTCCTAGCCTGACTCCAGAGCAAAGGGGCTCCAACCCTCAGAGCAACTCCATAGTTTCCTCTGGCTTGCTCCAGCAGCTCCAGGTCCTTGCTGTGCTGGGACCCCAGGGCTGGAGGCAGCTCTGCAGGTGGGGTCTCACCTGAGCAGGGCAGAGAGGAAGAATTCCCCTTCTCCTGCTGCTCACACTGGGCATCAGCCCAGGACACACAGCCAAGGCATGGCCAACTCTCACCAACCAGCATCCCCAAGTTCTTCTCTGCAGGGCTGCTCTTGATGCCTTCATCCCCAGCCCAGATTGATCCAGGGAGCTGATGCAACCCAGATGCAGAACCTTGCAGGTCCCTGCCACTACTGAAAGCACCTTAGCCCTTTACTCACCAGTTTTTCACTGTAGTATCCAGGAAGGTACTTCTCACAGATCTGCACCAGGCACCAGAACGCTTGCTGCAAGCCGAAGGACAGTGAATGAGCACCCAGAGGACATCCCTGCAGCCCCTTCCCTGCTCCCAGGGACCACAGGAGAGGGTGGGAAGCAGCAGAGCGCCCCTGGGGCACTTTGGGTTGCCCTGAGCCAGGCACCTCCCTCATCAGCACCCCCCAAAGGGCCCCACGCCCTCCAGCAGGTCCCAGCTCTGTGCCCTGAGCTGGGGCCCGTACCTCGGCCGGCATGTGCATGAGCAGGACGGCGGCGATGGGCGCCTGGGCCTGGCAGTAGCCCTCCTCGGGGCGGTACAGCGTGTACGCCTTCAGCACCCGGAACAGGTCCTGCTGCCTGCGGAGACACCAGGGCACGCACAGCTGGCCACACGGCATGGACGCGGCCCAGCAGCCTTCCCCAGGCACCCCAGGCACAGGCAAGGGACAGTCCCCCGCTGGGATCCCTTTTCCAGACAAGCTCAGGGCCACAGGACACAACAGCTCTGGGAAGCTCTGCCCACAGAGTGCAGATCCTGCCTGGATCTGGGAGTCGAGGCATGGAGATGACCATCCAGCCCAGAGTGAGCCATGGACAGGCAGGGACACAGCTGCAGGCACAGGGGCACAGATGCTCCCCAACACTTTGGGAGCAGCATTTTCCTGGTGAAACAGAGGCCGCAGGCTGCCACCTCCTCCCTCTGTCCTCCTGTCATGGCAATTCCCTCTCCACTGGGTGTCAGAGCTGGTCTGAGCCATCCTATTTTCAGTCAGTGGATGCTCTGTGACTGTAGGAGTATAGGGAATGCTGGAGGAATGGGGAGGACACTGGGGACATGAGTGTGGCTCCATGAGCTGGGATAGACAGCGCCCACCCCATCCATGGCTGCTGAGGGCTGGACACAGATTAGATTTACATACCCATGGCCTCCACGTGAGACAAACATCTCATGGAAGGGGAACTGCCGATGGAGATCTCGCTCGATCACATCCAGCCACTTTGGATCTCCTGTGAGGAGGTCCAGTTCCTGGGGAGGGAAGACTAGGGTGAGCAACACCCTTGACACCTCAAGATATCTGCAATCCCAACATCCTGGGGAGCCTGAGCAGGAGCAGGAGCAGGAGCCATCCCAGCACTGCTCCCTCCCCGATGGTGCAGGTGGGTCCCCAGCAGGACTCACATCAAACTTGCCCATGTTCTGCTCCAGCTTGACCTTGCTCCCAGAGAGGTACTGCCAGGCACGGCCCCGCAGCGAGGGCGGGATCCCCTTCTGGCACCGCAGCCGGATCTGTGGGAGAGACACGGCTGTCACGGGAAAATCACAGAGCACTGAGAAACAAAGATATTCCTGGGGCAAGGTGGGAGCCAGGCCAGCACCACGACCACAGGCTGGTCCCCTGCTGCTTCCCAAACAAGGGGAAGCGGCCCTGAGCCCCTGGGATGCAGGGATGCCAGCTGGAATGGCAGTCAAGGCTGCACCAGCAGCACAGAAGAGCTGCCAGAGGCCTGGCAGAGGCTTTGTGGCTTGCAAACAGCTTCAAACAAGCCTGGCACTGCCTCAAAGCCAGATCCTGCTGGGAGTTGGAAAAGCAAACATTGGAGCAAAGGTGGGGAGTGGGTGGCTCTGTCCACATGGGAAGCACTGAGGACACAGGGGAGGCTCCCCAGGCCCCAGTCAAGCTGTCCACTCTCCCATGGGGCCATGGAAAGCAGGAATGTGCACCGTGACAAATGTCTCAGTCTTTCCACCAGCATATCCTGGGCAGAAGGGCAAGTCTAGTCCTATCTCCACACGTGGCCAGATCCTGAGGCCCCTGGGGCTAGCTCCATGTCCACAGTTTCCTGTGCCCCTAGTTTCCTTGGCACTGGGCACCAGCCAGGAACAAAGTCCAGGCGAGGCAGTCGGTACCTACCCTGTGTGGGGAGCTGAGCCAGCTTAGCCCTGGTGCCACTTGCATCAGCAGGCACCAGAACAGAGCCTGCATTGCACTCCAACTCCTCATCACAGCAACAGCTCCAAATCGCAGAATCAGGGAATGGTTTGGGTTGGCAGGGACATCAAAGACCAGCTCCTGCCATGGGCAGGGTCACCTCCCACTATCCCAGGTGGCTCCAAGGCCTATCCTTGGACACTGCCAGGGATCCAGGGGCAGCTACAGCTTCTCTGGGCACCCCATGCCAGCACCTCTCACCCTCCCAGGGAACAATTCCTTCCCAATATCCCATCTCTCCCTGCCCTCTGGCAGTGGGAAGCCATTCCCTGTGTCCTGTTCCTCTATCCCTTGTCCCCAGTCCGTCTCCAGCTCTCCTGAAGTCCCATTAATCCCTGGAAGGGGCTCTGAGGTGTCCCTGAAGCCTTCTCTTTTCCAGGGAAACATTCCCAGCTCTCCCAGCCTGACTCCAGAGCAGAGGGGCTCCAGCCCTTGGAGCATCTCTGTGGCCTCCTCTGGATCTGCTCCAGCAGCTCCACATCTTTATGTGTCCTTCTCCCCACAGTCCTCAGCCAGAACATGCAGTGAGGGCCCCGCAAGCCTGGTGCTTTCAGCACAGTCACCCCTCACAACATTCTGCAAAACCCCAGCACAGCCTCCACTCTTCATGTCCCTGCTCAGGTGGCACACACCTGCTGTCCCAGTGCTCTGAGAGCAGTGGCCAATAGCTCCTAAACCCTCCTCAAGCCTCTCCTGCCTGCCTCGGGCTGATTTTGTGTTTGCTGGAGCAATTGGGGAGCAGGTGGTTGTTTCCAAGCACAGTACCATCACCTCCCCAGGGGGTTTTCTGCTCCCTCACTGGTTGTTTACACGGGCAGGTCCCTTTGTGCTGGCAGGAAACACAGCGGACGATGCCCAGGGCTGCTGTGGGCAGCTCCATGGCTGCTGACAGCTCCCATTTCCAGGCAGCTCCCCTTCCTGCTGACTGAGCTGCCAGGAAGGAAACAGCCTCGCTGGGATTTGGTTGGGCAGCCCCTCCAGCTGGCCGGGCCAGCGCTGCCAGAGCTGAGCAGCTCCACCCCCCTGGTCCCACACGGGGTCCTGCCATCACCCCTGCGACCCCACCGTGATCTTCCAGGGACTGGGAGTGTCTGGGCTGAGGGACGCTGAAAGCAAAGTGAAGTCAGAGTGCTGCCCATGCCAGGAGAGCAGTGGGAGCTGCCCACCCACACTCTGCCCTCCTTCCAGCACATGGTGCTGGCACGGCTCAGCACCATGAAGGATGTGGGGTCAGGGCAGGGAGAGTTTTGGGATGCTGGAGTGGTGCAGGTGTGAGCAAGCCTGGCAGGAGCTGGCCCAGGGATCCCTTGGCTGCCTGCCAACCATGGTGAGGCAGCCAGGAAAGTACTGGGGCTTTTCAGAGGCTTAGGGAGCTCCCCCAGAGCAGCAGGGACCTGCACAAAGCAAGCTCCTGCCAGACCAAGGATAGCTGACAGCATCTAAGGCCAGGCCTGGCAGCCTTCCCTGAGCAGCTCAGGGATCCAGGCACTGAGCAGCATTCCAGAGCAGCCTCTCCAAAGCTCCAGGCATGGATTTTTGCTGCAGGACAGATTATACAGCACATCAGCCCCTTGGAGACACCCAGAAGCTCGGCGCAAGCACAAGGGAGCTGCTGTGCCAGGCACAGGGCTGCTGGAGCACTCACCCCATCCTGGAGGGCACTCTGTGGCACACGGCCGGAGAGTGGCAGAAATTGTCTGTGGAACAAAGTGCCTGCCCCCAGAAAACTCTCCCAAATCCTTTAAGAGCAGTCAAGAAACAGATGAGGGATTCCAGTGTCATTCACCAGGCACTGAGTAGGGACAGAACTCCAGGCACACTGAGGGGTGCCAGGAAACTCTGCCAGCACAGGGAGGAGGAGAAGGCCCTTCGGCCACTCTCTGGCACTGTTGTCCCACGGCAGCAGCTTCACTGCTCCCAGCAGACACACAGCAGCAATCCCGGACTTGGTGCATCCCAATTCCACCTCATCAGCAGGCTCAGGCGATCAGGGTGCACCAGCAAACCAAGTCATGGCACCAGCACACCAAGAGTCTCCCAGGATCCCCAGTTCACAGACCAGTGTCACACGCATCAGGCTCAAACATTTCCTACATGGAGCTTTTTTTGGTCTGCAAGATGCTCAGAACAGAAGTTTCCATGAGCAAACAATTCCCATGGCTGCCTGCAGGCAGCCAAAGAAGCCCTAGGAAGGCTCCAGCCCGGCAGGGAAGAGTTGGAGGCAGAAGTGGGCTGGCTCAGGACCACCCAGCCCCGCCAAGCTCCAGTTTCAAAGGGGAATGAACAGCCCATTCAAGCCAACAGCATCATCCAAAGGCATACAGACGCCTGTCTACAGGGAACCAGTGACACCAAGCTGCTCCAAATAGACACTGCTGTGCCTGGCTGCCTCTCGCTGCCACCTCCCAGAGGGGACATGGCTGTCACTTACCTTCTTGTGTTTCTTGGCCATCCACTTGTCCCAGTTGTTGAGCATATCCAGCCACTTGGACTCCCGCTGCCGGAGCACCTCCAAGGGCACCTCCTCCAGCCTGTGGGACCGGGAGGAAGCGGCTGGTCAGTGGGTGCCTGGCCCTCCATACAGTGCTGAGCCCCCTGGCCTCCCGAGCACCCTGGGTGCCCCCCATGCCCAGGTGGCTGCACCCCTCAAGGCACAGGGCTCAGGACACGCTCGACAGCACCGGCATTTCGGCAGCTGCCGGAAGCGCTCGCCACCCTTGAGTGAAGTCACTGCGCCAGCAGAGCAGCCTGCACTGCACACACCACATGCTGCAGCATCCCCAGGGACACACCAGGAAGGTGAGGGATGAGCAAGACCTGATCCCTGTGGCAGAGGCTGAGTGCACACAGAGAGAGCTGGGACCATAAGCATCGTGTCATCCACACAGCTCCAGCCACGCTGCGCTCCCAGTGCCTGGCGCTGCTCCAGGCCCGGCGCTGAGCCCGGACCGGGGTCCCTTAGGAGGGAGGAGAGTGTTTTCCAGAAACGGCTCAGCCTAGCCAGGGAATCTGATTTAACCCTACTGAGGCAGGGAGGATGCTGCTGTGATGCTGAAGCCGGCACCACGGCTCCAAGCCCCCATGGCACTGCATCTGCACAGAGATGGGTGACAGGCAACTCGGGCAGGCCCAGGCAGGGACATCCAAGGAGAGCAGACACTCCTTCAAGCCCTCAGTGAAGACTCAATGCTTTCCCAGGCTCTGCTCCACACTGTCCTGCAGCCATGCCAATCTCAGAAAGAGTCAGACCCTACCTGAGGACAGAGGCCTGGTGCTGAGCATCCTCTAGCGCCCAGCCCCACTAGAGGACATGCAGGCCCTGCCTCCTCTCTCCACATTCCAAGCCGGAAAGCGAGCGGCACGGCGAGTCCAGGGCCGCATCCAGCTGGCAGCACTGCCCTGCGCCCTGCCCAGCCCTTCCCCGCCGAGTCCCACCCACCGCAGCGGGTCGGACGGGGCGAGCGTGATTGTTCCGAGAGCAAATCCGCTCCCAAAGGATCTGCTTTGCCTGGCTTCCCGCCCTCCCCGGCACGGCCAGGCATGGCCGGCAGCTCCGCAGCCCGGCATGGGGATGGAGGCAGCGCTGGCCTCCAGCTGGGGCTCCACGAGGCGTGGGAAGCTCGGGAGCTCGGGACGCTGGATACAGGAGCTGGCTGTGAGCCTGCTGGAGCCCTGCCAGCACAGACTGGAAGCTGTTCCCAGCTGATGGCTGCTTGGCAGCGGGCAGGGAGCAAGGACCGGCTGCTTTTCATAGAGCCCAGGCGGGAGGGTGGGGGCACTCCAGGCGGGGAAGTGATGGGATGCCCCGTGCCAGGAATGTGCTCCTCTGCATCCACAGTGTGGGTGACATCCCCATAGCTCAGCCCTTTGTGGTGCCCTCAGAGCCTCCATGGGTGCTGGGATACCCTGCCTGCCCTTCCCGGGCTTCCCCTCCCAGCAGGGCAATCCCAACTCTGCCAGCCACAGCAGGAGGTCATGTATTCCCCTTCATCCACTCCTGCACAGACAGTGAGCCGATAAAGCCCTGGAGCAGTGCAGGACTGGGCCCCAGCACATCCGTAGGGTGCTGCGGGAGGCTCAGTCCCCAATGACTGCAGCACCACACTGTCAGCACCCTTGGGAGCAGCCCCTGGCCTCCAGCACCACGATCTTCATCCAGAATTGTCCCTGCTGCAGGGACAGGGACACCCACCACAGGGACAGCCACAGCAATGACAGCCAAGGCAAGTGTCTGCAGCACCAGGGAAGGAGAGGTCACACCACTCCCGCAGTGCTGAGAGACAAGGTTTATCACCTGGAGTGATGCACCTTGCCCAGGGCCAACATTCCAACCTCCAGCACCTTTTCACCCCACAGACCCACCCAGTAACACCCACAGGCTACGGGGGGCGAACACTCTGCACCTCACAGACAGGGAAACTGAGGCACAGCTGGCACCAGAGCACTCAGGTGGACAAAACCCAGGGAGCCCACTCCAGGAGATGTCCCAGCAGGAGAGGAGCCAGCTGCCACGCGTTGTCCCCACTGCCATCCCGACTTTCTCTGGGCGTTGCAGTGAAAGCAGGGCCAGGAAGACAAACACCAAACACGCTGCTGAACCATCTCGACAGCAACAGCACATTCCTGGGTGTCAGCACCGCCCTGGGGCCCAGCGTCTTGGGCTAGCCTCACTTCCTCCGAGGGCTTCCTCCACGGAGCAGGGTGACCACGGAGCACTGACAGCACTACCAACAAGGGATCCTTGGAGGGACACCATGGCCTGGCCTCCTTGGCCTGACAGAGGCCAAAAGACCACTGGAATCAGCGCCTGGAGCTGACCAGACGCTGACCTCGGTGTGCGGCAACTCCCGAATCCCAAATGGGATGGACACCACCTCCCAGCCATTCCCCCTCTTCAGAGGGAGATGGGACAGCTAAAACAGCTTTGAGGCTCTTCACAGAGCCATTACAACATCATGGAATGGTTTGGGGTGGAAGGGACCTTAAAGCTTATCCAGTGCCGCCTCCTGCCATGGGCAGGAACACCTTCCACTGCCCCAGGCTGCTTCAAGCCCCTTCCAGCCTGGCCTTGGACACTTCCAGGGATCCAGGGGCAGCCACAGCTGCTCTGGGCACCCTGTGCCAGGGCCTCAGCACTCTCACCGGGAACGGTTTCTCCCCACTATCCCATCTAACGCTGCCCTCTGACAGAAATAAACCATTCCTCCTTATCCTGTCACTCTAGGTCCTTGTCCAAAGTCAGGAGCCCAGCTCCCCTTGCACCCCCTTTAGGCACTGGAAGGGGCTCTAAGCTCTGCTCGAAGCATTCTCTTCTTCAGGCTGAACACCCGTAGGTCTCCCAGCCTTACTCCCTTGTTCACATCCCGACTGCTGCGGCCTCCGCCACGGGCACGAACGATGCCTGACACTGGTCGCGGGCGGCCCCGCGCCCAGCCCGGGGGCGGCGGGGACAAACCCCCCCGGGGCGGGGAGAGCTGCGGCCGGCCCGGCCCAGCCCCAGGCCCGGCCCTGCGGGGGCCGAGCGGCCGGAGCGGACTAGGCCGAGCCTGGGGCGGCTCCTCTGCGCCTGGGTGGCCCAGAGTCCCC
>VZTB01017810.1:381429-396119 GCA_013397245.1 Thryothorus ludovicianus | reverse complement strand
GGCAGTGGGGCAGCGCTGGGGTGGGAGGTACCGGGACCGGTATGGGACATAACGGGATGGACCGGGACCGGTACGGGACATAACGGGATGGACCGGGACCAGTACGGGACATAATAGGATGGACCGGGACCAGTACGAGATATAACGGGATGGACCGGGACCGGTATGGGACATAACGGGATGGACTGGGACCAGCTTGAGATATAATGAAATGGACCGGGACCGGTACGGGACATAACGGGATGGACTGGGACCGGTATGGGACATAAAGGGGCTGTACTGGGTTCTGCATGAGATATAATGAGCTCAGCTCTATTGGGGCCAATATGAGCCCTAATGAGCTGTACTGCGACCAGTACGGGCTGTAATACGCTGTACTGGGATCTGTATGAGATTCAACACAGCTTTACTGGGACGTGGATGAGGTATCATAGGGCTGTACTGGGACCTGTGTAAGGGGGCTGGAGCGGGAACAGACTGAGCCACAGTGGGGATGGCACTGATATTTCAGGAAAGCTGGATAATGGCACTGCAGGAGGGTTCTGCTGGCAAGCACTGGGGCATACACTGGCATGGGGCAGTGGTGGGATCTGTTTCCCTTTCCAAAGCTGTCTCTGCTCTGCAGATCCCACAGCCAGACCACCACTGTGTCACCCAAGAGTCTCCAACCACAGCATTCCAGACAGGTAAAACCAGCCCAGCTTTCCCAAAAATAACACACCAAAGGATCTGTAGGAGATGGATGTGCTGGGACCTGTCCCGGGTAAAGCCTTGCAGGGCCAGGTCCATCCCATCTCCAGACGCTTCCCCAGAGCCCAGCGCTCCTTTTCCTCCTTCTTAGAGCACACAACAGGGGGTACTGGAAGGATCTGTCTCAAGGTGGTACCGTGCCAAAGGAAGAGGAAATGAGGCTCCTTAAAATCAGCAACTCAACCTACTTCCACATTTCTTCTGGCAGCCGGGCCCAGTCAGTCCTTGCCACTGAAGTGGAAGGCTCCAATGGCGCTTGTTTTGTACCAGACCTCCACACACACAGTCTGCTGCAGCATTCAAACCTCGGATTTAGATGGAAACAGCCTGGCAGGGCTCCACACAAGTGATTTCCAGGGGGAAGTTTTCTCTCTGGAGTGCCAGTAAAGGGGTTTGGATGGAAACACAGAGGGAATAGAGGGAAGTGCTCCCCCAGGGAAGCTCCGTGGGCACCATGCTCCGAGCACAGCAGGAGGAGGAACACAGGGTGACCTTCAGCACAGCCGAGCCCGGCCCCGGATACAAACACAACTTCTCCATTTCAGAGCTCTCTTGGCAGTTTTTTTCTATCCGCTCTGGAAAACCCCGCTCACTGCCTGTTTTCTCCAGGATTGTACCTATTGTCTGGTTTTGAAGAGCAAAGGGAAGTGATTATCCTGCCTTCCTGCAGGGCAGGAGCACCCAGCATCCACCATCCAGCCACATGCTCTGGATTCCTGCAGCAGGGAGGGGAGCACAGGGACATGTGGGGACCTGTCAGAGACAACAGCTGGATACTGTGGCCAGGGAACACCGGCCACCTGGGCTGGGCCAGTGCCAGATACCTTCCCCACAGCCACAGGGCTTCCTCCAGATCCCAGGGGAGCACACTAGAGGCAGGAGGATGCTGGACTCTTCCCTCCTGCTTCATCCCTCTCTCCCCTCCTAAGCACAGAATAAGGTAAACAGGATGTTCCTGCACTGCCTGACCATGACTAAAAATGTATGTAATAATACATGTATGGCTTTGGGTCACCCAAAAAAACACAGGTACCCAAATCCCAGACACCTGCTTCTTCCTGGGCACCTAATTCCGTGGATTAACTTTGCTGTGTTGTGTTTCTACCAAACTCTGAAGGCCCAAGAATCATCTGTTTTCCAGACCCAGATGCTCTCCAGGACCAAGAAACTCCAGCTGCAGGATATAATTGTAAATCACATTTTCCAATACAATTCTTGCTAACTTCAGAGTATTTTCCTCCCCCTCACACACAGGCATAAGCATTCCTTCAGGAATGACCAAGGAGCATCAGGGAAACTTCAACAAGCCCCTTTTCTTGAAGCTTTTCCCAGAAAATAAGAGGATTTCCTACTGTAAACTGCTTAATTATAAATCCTGATGTATTTCCCCATCCAAGTGCACCGAAACTAGCACATCTCCATTAAAAACTCCAAATCCAAAGAAGGAAAGCTGCACGTTTATTAAAACAAGTCACAGGCTGTCCAGAGCAGACCCAGACCTCCTTTATAACAGGAACAGCAATACAAGCTCATGCCAAGGGAAGAAAAACAACGCAGTAAGGGTCAGTACAAGATCCAAGACAGGGGAGGAACAAGAACAAGGGGGTTAATAAGTGTGTGGAGAAATTTTCAATTAGTAGGAGGTTAAATGAAGCAGTGAGTGCTGGGGGAAGACAGATGATGCTCCTGGCCACCATAAATCCCTCAAAGATGGATCTAAACTAAGCTGGGCATGACCTTGATGATGTCTTTTCCTGAGGGGATTCAAGGGAGAGCCTGCACTCAAGCAAAGCATTGATCACTACAGTCTACTCACTACACTGGCACATTTCAGGCCTCCATCAGCTTTTCCTCTCATCAGTGGGGGTCAGAGTCTCCCTGTTCAAATTACTGCTGGGGGGCAGTGTACGTAGCCCCAAAAAAGCCAGAATGGAAATAGGATTGGGACGCTGGGGTTACAACATGGACAAGTTACGTCTCAGGGCTCCACGCCTCCTATTTCTTCCTGCCTCCTCTCTCTTTGAGTGCCAGGTGAATCAGAGAGCCACTGGTCATGTTGTAATAAGCCAGGGAGTTGGAATCCTTGATGAAGATGCCCTGAGGGAAGGAGAAAAGGGAGAAAAAAAAAAAAACAAACCACAAAAGAGCAGTCAGAGCACAAATGTCAGTGCTGCGTTCCCACAGAATCCCAGCCAGATCCCAACCCTCCTGGCTGTACACTCAGGGCAGGGGGATGACAGAACACTGCAGGCTTTGAAGACCCCAGAGAGATTCCAGTGTCCAAGGGGGACACTGGAGGTGGGTAGAAAATCCTAGAATGGTTTGGGTTGTAAGGGACCCTAAAGATCCCCCCATTCCACCCCCCCTGCCATGGGCAGGGACACTTCCCACTAGACCAGCCAATGTGGCTCCTACAACACACAGATAAAGAGTCACCACAAGGGGGTTATTCAGGCTCCACTCTCCCCTCACTGTTTTTGTTTTCCTCCTTAAAAATAATCAGCTCAGCTCCCTTTCTTGTTAAGGGTTAACAGAGTATCTACCCACAGATGAACTCTGAGGAGATAAGTGCACAAAGTTCACTGCTCAGGCAGCAGGTTGTGCCTGCCTGGGCACATGCATGACTGGAAATAAGTCATTAAAAAGGAATGGGGCCTTTCTCACAGCTCTAGCTTTGAGAGGAAGAGAGAAGAAGGAGTGAGCTCCTCCCTTCCCTGTTTTGGAGAAAGCCTTCCCCAAGCTGCCAGGGTTCCAAAGCATGCTCGCCCACCTCCTGGAGCACACAGCAGAGCTGTGGGAGCAGGCTGCTGCAGTTAAATGTCAAAAAAAAAAAAACCAACACAAAACCTCTTAATAAAACAAGAGGCTGATTTCAGAGAAAGCCACATCAAGTTTGGAGGACTCATTTGCAGCAGCAACAATGCACAAAACATCCACTAATTTAATCACCTACTAAAAGCCTGTCCTACTGTAAGAGAGGGCAGTTCTGTCACAGCTGTGCAGGCAGGAAAAACATTGCCTTTGCTCTTCCAGTATCTCACTGTGCATTAAATTATATATTACAATTTTTCTTTGTAAAAAAGTCACGTGAGAGAATGCACTGAAGAAACCACCAGCCTTTGAAGGGCTTATACCCACCTCATACTGTAGCTTCTGCTTCCCAGCTGGCATCCCTGTGGCCTCGTGGATCTTAACCTTTATAACAGACACCTGGGGAGGATCAAAGGGCTCCTTCAGTGCTTTTGTCCCAGTCCTGCTCCCCAGCCCCGTGGAGCTGCAGCGTGGGGAGCAGACTGAGCTCCCAGCTGCTGCTGTCACAGGCAGCACATGGAGCAGGGCAGGGCAGGAGGATGAGCTACATGCCTGGTCTGAGAGGGGCAGAGTGAACACCAGCACTTGGCCATTCAGCTTCCATTCCGTCTTGTCCTGCATGTTGGGAACCTGGACTTTGACCGTGACTGGGCCCTATGGGAAAACACAGATAAAGTCTCTCAGGGCTGTGAAAACACAGCACCAGACTAAGTAATTATTTCCATATCTTGGCTCCTCAGTAAACACACTGAAATCTGTTTACAAGTTACTCCACTGCTCCCACAATAAAACACTTAGTTGGATTTCTCTTCCTTTTGTGTGCCATCTATGGAGCACCACACGCACTGACAGTGTCACAGGGTGAAGGTGTGAAGCACTGAACAGGAAACAGCCTCTCTGTGCACATGAAATCACAGAATCACAGACTGCTTTGGGTTGGAAAGCCCATCCAGTGCCACCCTGCCAAGGGCAAGGACATCTGCTAGACCAGGATGCTCCAAGCCCCTTCCTACCTGGCCTTGGACACTGCCAGGGATCCAGGGGCAGCCACAGCTTCTCTGGGCACTCTGTCCCAGGGCCTCCCCACCCTCCCAGGGAACAATTCCTTCCCAATATCACATCTAAATCTCCTCTTTAAATATTCCCAGAAAAACCATACAGCCCTCCCTAAGGATTTAAAACTCCTCCTGTGACACTGGCACTCCCCAGGAAGGAGCTGAGGCTCACATTTAGCTCATCTTGTTATGGAATACACCTTACCCTACTATCATGCTGGCATTGATACTCTAATCTCTTTGCATCTCCAGCTTAGCCCTCCTCTCCTTAAAAGCTCATTAGCAACTTCAGTTCTTCTCTGCATTATAACCTATCTCTCACTGCCCTTAATTACAGAAGAGAACTATCCCACTCTGTGTAGCTCTTCCCAATAAGAGACAAAGGAGTGTGGTTTGCTCAGGAATGACAAAAGAAAGGAAGTATCTCAGGAAGGCCCTTTCATGTCAGGTACTTTTGCCCCTCTGTGCAGGGAATTGACTTTGCAGCCCCTTTGGAGCTGGAGGGGAGCAGCCCAGGAGTCTGACCCACACATGTACCTTGTTCCTGCGCAGAAATTCCTCCTCTGGAATCAGGCTGTCCTCACTCTTCAATTTCTTGGAGACTGGCTCATCCTCCATGGGTGGCGGGGGGTGAACGGGAGGCATCGGCGCCGGGGACGGGACCGGAGCCACGGGAGGAGCAGGGACAAAGGCTGGAATGGATGGGGGACACACAACACAACCCACAGTCACCCCCTGTGTGCACAGCAAACACCCCCTCACAACAAAAACACTTGGAGCAGAGCAGCCCAGGCTGAGAATAAATGCCACAATACATGGAGGAAGTTACAACCAACAGCAACACGCAAACTTTAAACATTCAGAGAGCTCTTATATTGGGAAGCATTCCAGGAAGAGATAACAAGGCATGAGAGCTTCCTGCAGATCTTGCAAAAAAAAGAACACACTCTCAGTTTGGCAGGCAGCGGTGCCAGCTCCTCCAGTTAGGAAAGAAAAGAAGATGAAAAAAAGGAAGAATTGCTTCTTACATCATGCTTTTTAACTTCAAAGCACCTAATAGGAAAAGGGCCAGCAAACAGCTTTTCCCCCAGCAGCAGCTTCTGTGAGGAGCTGTAACACCCACTGAGGTGCTGGCAGCTTCTCTCTACCCTGCATTCTTAATTTTCACTCGGGCAGACTCCTGGATTCCCTGCATTTCATGGTGCAGGAAGAGTCTTGAGCTGAAAAGCAGGACTAGATAACCCACACCAAACACTCTCAAACTCTTAACAACACAACTTCAGCCTGCAGTCCCAGTTACACACCAGAGCACAGCAGGAAAAAGACTCCAAGCCCACTATAAAGGCACTACCCAACNTGGATTATGGGGGGCATGGGGGTGGCTATGACAGACCCCGGGGGCAGCCGGACCACAGAAGTCATGGGGGGCCGAGGCATGACCGGAACTGCAGAAACCACGGCGGCACGGACGGGAGGAGGCATCTGGGGAGAGAAGGTGAACTTCCTTAGCAGGAATGCCTAGGGCTGGCCACAATCCTCATTAAAATAACAGGTAAACACAGAACCACGGGTTCTGCTGCACAAAGGCCTGCAGGGAGCCTTAGTGGTTCCACCATATGGGCAACCCAAGCTGCTCTCAACAGGAACAGAAGCCTCATTAACAGATTAAAGGTGTCCTCCTTCCCTCCTCACTTCAGGATCAGACCTCCAGGCACTTTGTTCCTTTGCTAAACTGCTGATTGGCACTCACAGCAGATCCCTTCTTACCTTGGGCTGCTTTTGTCCAACATCACTCTACACCTACAAAGGCCCCCAGCCATCCCTTTCTTAGCCATATTCTCTGCCTCCAAGATTCCACTGTCCAGCTGATCTCAGTCTTTTTGAAACCTCTAAGGTAAAAACTCCACCTAAGTATTATGTTCCATTTTTAACAGCAAGTTCAATAAGGTTCTTCTAATCTTCCCAAATTACTCTTAAACCACAAACTTGTCACAAAATCCTCTTCCAGGGCAGCACCTTTGCCCTCCACCAGGACCCCTCCTAATTAACTACAGCCCCAGTAATTGGTTCTGGGAGCCCAAACACTCACAGTGGGTGGACGAGGTACAGATGTGATGGGCTGGGCACTGGCAGGGGGGTTGGAGGCTGAGGAAGGAGGGGGTGGCTGGGGTATCTCATTGGGTTTGCTGGGCCCGATCTTCTCCTTGCTGTCATCCTCTGGCACCAGTCCCTTGGCTTTGTGGATGGCTTCAATTTGCTCTTGCAGAGTGATATTGGCCTGAGCAGCCTGCTGTGTGCGGGCCATGCTGCCCGAGTGGCCATCCCAGGTCACCTGAGAGAGTAAAGTAAGTCAGATTAACTCAACCTGGCCAGACTGCAAAGAAATCCAGAGAGCACCTTGATAGAAAGAATTCAAGACTCTTGTGTCTCTGAGCATTCACAATGATACAGGGACCTATTATTAAAAAAACCCAACCAAGTAAGCAAAAGTTCCCAATCTCTACCTTTTCCTCTGGTTTCTGGATCTCTTCTTCACCAATCTTTTTACCAATGGCAGTCTCTTCTACACCAAAGATATCAGTACGACGTTCTGCCAGCTGCTTCAGGCTGCTCTCAATATCCAAACCTGAGGGGAAAAGAGCAATTCTTATCTCGAGGAACATAACCAAGCCTCTTACTGATCTTTCTATTATTTGATACCTAGTGGCCAAATGATACTCTTTTTACACAGAATATTCTGAGTTGGAAGGGATCACGAGCACCATCAAAGCTCAACTCCTGTCCCCTTCCTTCTTTTTGGAGAGATACTGGCCAGTGCCAGCTGACAAACACACACATCTCATTATCACAGAAAGGGCACCACGGAGAGCTACATTCCAGATCAGTGGGGGCAGTGAGGGGCCGTGCAATCCATGTTCATGCTGACCTGGGGCATAGACCTCATCATCACTCTGCTTCTCCCGGATGGATCGATCCCGCTGCTCCAGCCACCGTGGGTCCAGGAGCCCAATCCTCATGTGTTCCTGCATTTTACTGGCAGGAATCTTCTCTCCAGTGATGGGAGACACGAGGTACTCATCCGGAGCCGGGGCGGGAGGTAACGGTTTGGAGGCTAGGAAAACAAAATCACAGTGTTGGTTCAGTCCAGAAACAAATGGTTTGGGATTCTTCAGGAACAAATAAAGGTGGGATTTTAGTTTGATTTACCTTTGGGATCATAATCTTTCCGCACAATGACCTGATCTGGTGTGGGAGGGAGTGGGGGTGGCATCGGGGTTTCTGGAGGAGGAGGAACCTTCTGACCTTCATCTTCATCATCTGAACCCTTATTGAAAAGGAAATAAAAATCATAACCAAGTTCCAGTGGTCAAATTCCTTTGAGAGAGACATAAAATCCTACATAGTGGTGGAAGAACAGATTATGCAGCTTCAAAGCAACAGGTGGTTCTTCTGGACCATGATTCAAAAATTCAGCAGCCCCAGAAGAGGAAGCAAATATTCCTCAGCTTCCACATTACAGCAGCCTTGCATGCAGGGGCTTACAGTTAACCACACTCTTGTTCCCTGTTACCAGAAAAACAGCTTACAGTGGGCAGAGCCTAAGATGAGTCATCTTCCAGTGCTCCAGACTCTGGGCACAAAAAACCCAGAAAGACTTAAAACCACAGAAATATGAAATCCACACCACTGGGCGCCAAAATTACTGGATTTCTCTCTTGGAACTTGTATTGTCATGGAAAACATTAAAAAATCCAACCATATTCCAGCAGTAACAAGTTGTTTGGAGATTTCATCAGAGGGAAATTTCATTTCCTCAAGAAACTGAAGAACCATTTACAGTGAAAGTGGGGACAATCACAAACCACATGAACTTTAGGGGACAAAATCCTGTTGTCCAGTTACCTCATCCATATCCTGTACTTGTGTGTCCTGATCCAGCTGGGCTGGAGCCTCATCTGTTTTCTCTTGCTTTTCATCTTCCTCATCTGATTCTACCTCCATCTCCACCTCCTCACTTTCCCCAAACTTCTCGTAACGCTCCTGGATTAGGATTCGAGCTCCCAGCTCTTCTGGAGTGGTGGGAGGAGGGAAATTCCCTACAATGCAGAAAACAGAGCTTCTGTTTCTCTATCCCATTTCGTTACTCATCACACACTGACAGAAATACCAATTCTCAAACAAAAAGCAGTGGCAAGAGAATCCTTGGCAGCCAAAGGATGTGGAAGGAAATGGATGGAGTCTATACAAACACCAGCATGACACATGAAGGTAAAGTGACTTATAAATGGAAGCACTACTAGAAAGTGGGACAAGCTCTGCTGTCCTGGTGGAAGTGGAGAAGTGGACACTACTGCAGTCCTGGACTTCCTTCAAGGAGACTGTGATTCCAGAAAAATCAACAGCCCAGCAAAATGTTGCTGTAAGACTTTTCCCTTCAACTCCGAATGGTAAAAGGCTGTAAACCCCGATGTCTGCCTAAAAGTGGCACTTCAGGACACATTTCCTGCACAAAGGGGGCAGTTCTGTAGAGGTGACAACGTTTAACACCATTACCTTGTTCGTTGGGCTGGAAGTCAACTGTTTCCACAACCACAAAGTCGTGCCAGTCAATCTGGGCATAAGCAACACGCTCCTTCTCCTTCTCCTCCTCTTCCTTCTTTCTCTCTCGCTCCTGGAACTTGGCCCACTCCACTCTGTAATAGACCTGCAGGAGCAGATAGAGCACAAATGAAAGGAAGAACAGCTGGAGCAGGCTCAGGCTGCAGATCAGGGCAAGGTTCTTCCCCCAGAGGGTGCTGGGCACTGCCAGGGAATGGGCACAGCCCCGAGGCTGCCAGAGCTCCAGGAGCCTTTGGGCAGCACTGCCAGGGATGCCCAGGGGGGGATTGTTGGGGGGTCTGGGCAGAGCCAGGATCTGGGCTGGATGGCAGGATCCTTCCCAGTCCGGATATTCCAGGATTCCACTTTGTAAGCACTTGGAAATGGGGCTGTGCAGTATCTCTGTGCTGCCACAAACTACCCCCAATATAAACACCACTGCAGTTTAAAGCAACTTTGAGCCCCCTGTACTCGAGTGACAGCAAGTGACATATCCATTTTATTCTCTACTTGCTGCCAGAAAGCCAAAAACATGCAAAGAGAAAAAAATTCAAAACATAACCAAAATGCTTCAGCCTTTTTATAATGTTTTTCTGGAATACCTGATCTAGGACTTCCTTGGGATTTTCAGCCTCTTTCTTGAGCTTGAGGAGTAAGCCCTTTGGTGGGATCAAGATCTGAAACACATTTTGCATGATAGTTGGTGACAATTCCTTGTGCCAAAGCCTTTTTCAGAGCAATTATTCTCTTGCTACACTGCTAAAAACACCAGAACCCCAGGGCTATATCTCATTTGTTCTACTGCTGCCCTCTCACTACTTACTGCTCATCCCTGCACTTCAAAATATTCACTTGTGGCCTTCCAGTTATCCTCCAGATGAAAAAAAAAAAAAACAACCACCTTTACCAAGTTATAATAGTGTGTGGCACATTTATGGACAGCCCACAGTATTCAGTACAATATCCACTCTGAAGAGTAGGATTTAAAGGATGGATTCTTGGACCTATATATATTTCCAACCTGGCTGGTTTGTAGGGCTCCATCAGCCCTCCAAACCCGTTCCTGCTGTGGAAGGAATCACCCTGCCTGGACTACCTTTGTGTACTGCTCCACCAGCTTGGTGAAGTAGTTGAAGAGGCTGTGCTGGGGGCGAAGGAAATCAAACTGGTAATTCCTCTGCTCCTTCTGCATGAGCTGGGTGAGGAACTGCCTCCCGTTGCGGGCCACGAACTGCGCCGTGAGCTTCACCACGTCCAGGTCGAAGGCGGAGATGGACGGAGGGTCCGCGATGAACTCGAACTCGGGCGGGGGCTCCTTGGGCACCACGGTCTCCTGGATCACCTGGGCCTGCACCTGCAAGGAGAACAGACACGCCTCAGGCACTTCCTGCATGGGACACTAAGGAGAATCTTTTTTTTCCTCCAGCTGCTCTGGGAAAGCAATACCAGTTGCCATCCTGGCAAGTGCAAGGATGAGAAACCATCAGGTAGAATTTAGTACTATTAAAAATGTTTGCTCCAACAACAAACAAATCTGGGAAGTATCAGGACTTTGCTATAGCCCTCCCAAGGCCTCCAACACCACAGTGTGGCTGCTGGCCATTTCAAGCATAGAAAAACCCTGGATTCACTCCATGCCCTTTTTCTCACCCAGTATGTTTATAGGCACAGCTGAACAAGGTGAGCAGCTTTTTGTGCCCCACGTTTTAAGGGGAGGTCGATCCTTCAGGCAGGAAAGGTTTCTATAAAACAGGGCAGGCAACAAGGCCAAACAGAACTCCAAGGGATTCCCAAGGCTTGCTCTGCCACCAGCAACCCAAGTGATCCCTAGTGTTAAGTACTCTGTCAGCCAATACAGAGCTAAACTTAATGGGCCAATTAAACGCTATATTGGCAGTTTCAAACAACTTTCAATTACCAGCACCTGGGAGATGCACATCTGCATCAAAACAAAGCCCTAGACATTCAACTCCAAGCCTGTCACTGCTTGACATTTTGACAAATGTATAACCAACTGCTCCCTCTTGACTTTTGAGCTTTACTACTCTACCCGAGGCTGTGACACCACTCCAAAGTGGCCAAATTCTTCCCCAAAGTGATGAAAAGGAACACTCACCTTCTGTGGGAGCTGCTGCTGAGCACTCTGCTGCTGCTGCATGACCTTGGGGATGGCAGCCGAGGGCTCCTGGGCTTTGCCCTCCTTGAACTCGCTGACCTTGTGCCGGTAGTAGGCATGGTAAGGGTCGTTGGGGTTCAAGAAGTTGAACTTGGGGTTATTTATTTCATTCTGACGAATTCGGGCTTCAAATTCTGGACCATTTCTGGGGAAGAAAAATTGTTTAGGTCATCAACTCAACTGTAAATGTCTCTTTCAGACAAGGACGTGTTGAGGCATCAGCCCCTTGGAAGATCATTTTCTCCCTCACGCGGGAGGAGTTTCTCTCTCAGTAGCTCACAACCAGCTGGACACACACAAGTTAGAGGTAACTGTCCCCCTAATTTTGTCCTTAATGTGAATATTAAAAATTCACACTCACAAGTGTTCCACAGTAACCTCTGTCTGCACTCAAAGGTCATTTCCACCACTGACTGAAGTTTAGAGTTAGGAAGTGTGAAGTTTACAAGTCACTTACTACATCAATTTTAGCTGCTCTATTAACAAGTTTTCAAGACTAATTTCAGTTCCAGAATGATCATACGAGGAAAACCAGCAGGTAACCATCACCCTGTGCAGGGACTGACCAGCCCAGAGTGCTGCATTTAGCAGCCCCAGTCCAGGTAACATCCCCTCCTCCCACCTAAAACATGAGCCATTATTTCAGGGCAGTTTGAGAAAATTCCCAGCTACCACAGGGTGTTCATATTCTCTGGATATCTCACAGTCTCATTTAAACATTCCACCTCCTCCAAAAGAGGAGATCTCTACAATCCCAAAGGATAAACACAGTCCCTTCCTTATGCTCAGGAACAGCCAACACTCCTTGGCAGCACTTTAGAGGTGAGCTACACGATAAAAGTTTGACTGGAGCAACATTTAGTAATTCTCTGAAACCAAAGCTCACCACATTTTAGCACTAAAACACAGCCATGATTCCTGTAACAAGGCTCCCTTTGCACCTGGAATTTGGTTTCCCCTACAGATCATTCAGAACAGGCCCTGTTACCCAGTCACAGCAGCACCCTCTGCATATTTGAACCAGGATTTTATTTATTTACTATCAGTCTCTCTAACAAAGGGTGCCTTACACCCTCTTCAGTAGAATATTGTTGTTCCTTTTCCAGTCTCACTGGTACAGCCTCAATCCTTAAAATCCTTCATGTAAAACCACAAAACTGGGATCTGCTTCAGCAGAAGCATGAAAATCTCAGGAAAAAGAGACACCACCAGTGTCACTTACCTGGCTACGAAGCTGGCAGTCTTGTCCACAATATTCCTGACCTCTGGAGGAGGGTAAATAATTCCCACCACAGGCTTGGCTGGTGCTGCTTCCTCTTTAGGCTCCTCTTCTGGCTGCAATAAAGATTGTCTCATTATAAAAGGCAAAGGGGTGTCAGGATCAGGCACTCTAAACACAATCCCAGTGGCACACAGGAACATTCATCCATCCTCCTCCTCAGCCCCATAATCACTGAACAGTCTGGATTGTCCATCCCACCACAATTCCTTGGTTTCCCAGAGTGAGAGATAACCTTTTTCTGTCCCCCAGGGGCACCTGCTGCAGCAGCAGGGACAGCAGGACAAGGAAGGTGCCTCCATGGGAACCAAAACAATTTTCACTATATCAGCCTCGACCTCAAGTACGTTTTTAAATGCTGAGCCAAGAGGCTCTAGTAACATTTCCAGGAATAATACATCATTCCTCACCAGGTGTGGAAGTTCTGAATGTTCCTAGGGGCCTGTGAGACCTGAATTATTAATTTCACATTAAATAAAACACAGCTTTGTAGTTGCAATAGGTGTTTTGAAGAGAAAACCTCCAACAGAGTCTTCTTCTCCCTGATATTACAGGAGAATCCAAACTAAAATCCCAGCTTCCCTGTGAAGGCTCTGTATTCCAGTAAAACCAGAAGCTGCTTTAGCAGGATACTAAAGATGCTGTTTCTCTTTCCTCACCAAGCAGCTCCCAAAAAAAGGTGTTATAAACCAGGCCAGATCTGCTGGAAATGTTTATAATCCTAACAGGGACAGTCTGGGATAACTTAAGAACCAGCTAAAGCTCCCAGCTCTGCCAAATCCATGGAGAAGCCAAGCCAGAAAATGTCCTTAAGTCAAACTGATCCCTGGCAGTGTCCAAGGGGAGGCTGGACAGGGCTTGGGACACCCTGGGATAGAGGAAGGTGTCCCTGGCCTGGAGAGGGTGGGATGAGATGGGCTTTAAGGACCCTTCCAATGCAAACCACGCCATAAAATACAACCTTAAAAAAAGTGTGTTAAGAGAAAGGCATCATGAACATTTTTAGGTTTTATTCCCACTCCCTCAGAACGTCATCTTGAGGAGCTGAAGGATGAGGCAACGTGACACTTGAGATATTTTATTAAACAGTGATGTTGAGTTGCCTTGGTAACACCTGTGCATAAAAGTCACTGGTTTTTTGGGAGGGAATCACAGTTTTCCAAGGTTCTCAGTGAGATCAGCTCCCTGTCAGCTCCAAGAGTGCTAATGAAGCTGTGTGAGAGTCAGGACAGCAGCTCCAGCTCCACGGGAGCTGTATTCCCATCTCAGGAAGGCTGCAAAGAACATGAACATGGCCAAAAGAGAAATTATCTGGGATACACAGTACTGCCAACACCCCCTCAGACTTTCAATCCTTCTACACATCACTCCTGAAGCCAAGGTGGCTCCCACAACTCCTGGCAACCCCCAATACTCACTGGAATCCCGGCCCTGGGGCACGGCCCGGGAAGGGCTCAGTTTCTGCCCAGCCCCAGCAGGATGCAGGAACCCTGGAATGGTTTGGGCGGGAAGGCAACCTAAAGCTCATCTCATGCCACCCCCTGCCATGGGCAGGACACTGTCCACTAGCCCAGGCTCCTGGCCTTGGACACTGCCAGGGATCCAGGGGCAGCCACAGCTGCTCTGGGCACCCTGTGCCAGGGCCTGCCCACCCTCCCAGGGAACAATTCCTCCCTAATATCCCATCTGTCCCTGCCCTCTGGCAGTGGGAAGCCATTCCCTGTGTCCTGTCCCTCCAGCCCTTGTTCCCAGTCCCTCTCCAGCTCTCCTGGAGCCCCTTTAGGCCCTGGAAGGGGCTCTGAGGTGTCCCTGGAGCCTTCTCTTCTCCAGGTGAGCACCCCCAGCTCTCCCAGCCTGGCTCCAGAGCAGAGGGGCTCCAGCCCTTGGAGCATCTCCGTGGCCTCCTCTGGACTCTCTCCACAGCTCCAGGTCCCTCCTGTGCTGGGCCCCACGGCTGGGCCAGCTCCGTCAATGCTACTGGAAGAACAGCAGCTCCCCCAAGCCTAGCCCAGCCCAGCCC
>VZTB01017810.1:370536-381377 GCA_013397245.1 Thryothorus ludovicianus | reverse complement strand
GCGCCGTGCTGCGCGTGCGCGCCGGAAGTGACGCGCGCGGCGGGAGCGCAGGCGCAGATTGGCCGGAAGCGGGCGGGCACAGGGCGCGCGCACCCTCTGCGGAATGTACCATTAGCGCCCCGCGCGGGGGGGGTGCACACAGCGGGAACGCACCACTGCGTGGGAGGGGGCGCGGCTGCCATGGCAACAGGGGACGCCGAGACCCAGCACAGGCCCGGGGCCCGGCGCTTCTTCTCCGCGATTGCTGCTGATTCCTCCGATCCCCCCGGTTCCCTCCGGTTCCCCAGCACTCCTGGAGACCGTCGGGCCTGGGAGGTGCCGTGCCGGTCTCCAGCAGCCTGTCCCGGCGGAGCGCTCCCTCCATCCCAGGCTCGGTGACCCCCTCGGTCCCTGGCCCGGTGGCCCCGTGGCTCCCAGGCCGTGTCCCCTCGGCCCGTCCCACCCCGCACCATGGCGCACCTCCTGGGCCACCGCGGCTGCATGGAGAGCCTGCGGGCCGACCTGCGGGACCTGCAGGCCGCCATCGCCGACGTGTGCTCCCGGGCCGGAGCCGTGCGCTTCCCCTCCTGGAAGTTCCCCGACAAGGTGTCCTGCGACCTGGACATCCCGGTGCTGCTGCAGCGCTACAGGCACAGCGACAGCGAGCCCGAGTTCAGCCAGCACGCACACGTGGTGCTGCTGGAGCTGGTCATAGACAGGTGAGAGGTCCCAGGGGTGGCTCCTGCCCCTCGGGGAAAGGGGAGTTGTGTGCCTGATGTGCTGAGCTTGTCCGAGTCCTGGGTAAGGTTTCAGGCACCTCAGCACAGAAGGAACTGGAAGCTGTTAGAGAGCATCCGAATGAGGGCTGAGAGGGCAATGAAGGATGAGGGTGAGAGCACTTGGTCTGTTCAGCTGGAACAGAGCAGACTGAGGTCAGACCTCACTGGAGCTACAGCTCTTCCCAGGGGACAGTTCTGGTCTCTGTGGTCAGGGATGGGATTCAAAGGAATGGCTGGAGCTGTGCTAGGGAGGTTTAGGCTGGCTATCAGGAAAAGGTTCTTTCCTCAGAGGGTGCTCGGGTGCTGAACAGGCTCCCCAGAGAATGATCACAGCATCAGCTAGTTTGGAAAAGACCTTGGAGATCATCAGGTCCAACCTATGACATAACACCACCTTATCAATTAAACCATGGCACCAAGTGCCACATCACGGCCCCGAGGCTGCCAGAGCTCCAGGAGCCTTTGGACAGTGCTCTCAGGCTCAGGCTGGAATAGTTCAGGTGTCTGTGCAGGGCCAGGAGTTGGACTGGGTCATCCCTGGGTCCCTTCCAGCTCAGGATATCCCATGATTTTATGAGTCTTTTGGATGCTTTGTTCCCCGTGTATTTCCTTGATGAGCAGTCCCAGCACCTCGGCCTCATGCTCTGCTGAGCTTTAAAACCCAACTCCTTTCCCTGCTCAAACTGGCCTCAAAGAAGCAGAGCCAGACAGGCTCCACCCAGGAGCTGAGGTGGAGCAGATGAGACAGACTTGGTAAACTGCCTCCCAAAACCTTGGAAAAACTCGGAAACAGCTGCATCGACAACACTGAGAGGCCAAGGCCCCTTTTGCACTCTGGGTGAAATAAATACAGCTCTGCTTTGAAAGCTGAGCCATTCCCACTGAGCAGTCGGCCCTAAAAGTCAGGATTTGCAGCAGCGTGTGTGCCCCAAATCTTAGGGGGGAGCTTAATCCCAGCCTCTTGGAAGTGGCTGCTCCCTGAGGCGATGCCTGGGGAGTCCCGAGAGCACCAATCCCACCCTCCAGCATCACACCGGCTTTGTGTGGATGATGGGAGGGGGCCGGCATTCCCGGCTGCCGCTGTTCCAAGCCGTGTTTTCCCGTGGGGACAGGCTGCTGCTGCTGCTGCAGAGCTTCACCGGCTACGCGGAGACGGTGCTGAGCGGGCGGGCGGTGCCGCGGCCGCGGGGCCTGGGACCCTGCATGTCCGCGGGGCTCACGGCCAGGACCTTCTGGAGCACCATGCTGAAACTCGGGGCCTTCTGCCAGCAGCTCTGGGATGAGGTGGGACATTTGGGGACGTCCCATGAGCTGAGTCACTCCCTTCCCCCCAGGATTTGGATCGTGGTCCTTCCCAACATCCTGTTGGCACGCCAGATGTGCGTGCAGCCTTTGAGTGCTGGCCCCCTGTGTCACACATCTGTCCCCTCCCAGCCTTAGTCCCTTCACTCCACCCCTCCCTGATGCCGCTGCATCCATCCTGCTCCAGGATCTCAGGGTGAGTGAGCTGGGCTGCCTCTAGAGCTTGGAAAATATTCTGCTACTGCCAAAATGCTGCAGCTCTGCTGATCCCACTGTGGAGCTGAGCTGCCTCAAGACAGTGAAATAATTGGTGGTAAAACCAACCTCTCCTGCATTTTATTTTCTCCAAAATTATCTTTCTCATGGAAAAATCTCACAACAATCCATGTGGCAAAACCAGGAGTCAGTGCAGGGGGTGGAAAAAAAGGGATGGTGGGGAATTGAGGAGTACTTTTTGCTGCTGGAGCTTCCCCTTGCTCACTGGCCCTTTGCTATATTGCTGTCCTATCTCCACACCTGATTTAGGCTTTTATAGGTCATTTCCACTTTGATCTGGGCTCTGGTTTTGTTCTGTACTCTCTCCCTCAGGAGGATTCCAGGCGGGAGATCCCCACACAGCAATCTGCACCACCCTCTGCCCCCCAGGCTGGGAAATATCAGAAGGAGCACCTGAAACGTGTCTTGCCAGATGTTTTGGAGTCAGGAACTGCCCCAGAGGCTGCCCAGTCCATTTCTATGTGCCCGTGTCCGAGTGTCCATGTGCTGGACAGCTCAGGCAGCTCCCAGCCCAGGGCTGGCCCCAGCCAGGCTCAGAGCACCTGCAGTGTCCCCACACAGACCCCGGGGCCACCCCTGGGCTCCTGTGACACCTGCTCCAGCGCCCAGGCCAGCCTCTACAAGGTGGGCAGAGCCATCACCAGCATCTGCCAGAGCCAGAACATCCCTTCGGCTGTCAGCAAATTCCAGGAGTTGCTGGAGGACAGCACAGGGAGAAGGAACCTCTCTGCAGCAGACATGAGCTACTGGGCCTCCGAGCAGAGCAAGGACCTCTCCCGGATCAACAAACACCTCCAGGGGCTGCTGCAGCAGGTGAACCCCCTGAAGGCTGAGCTGCAAGAGATGGGCAAACAGAAGAGGAAGCTGCTGAGACAGGTTGAGGACTTTTCCAGGAAGCTGCAGGCAGAGAAGGACACCCAAGCAGAGCAGCAGAGGAAGGCTGAGCAGAGCCTGAAAGCCAAGGACAAGGAGCATTCTGAGGCTGTGGCCAGGCTGGAGAGGGACAAGGATGATCTCCAGAGGGGTAGGGAGCTGTTCCCAGCATCCCCTCCCAGGCCCGGGGGCATTTGCAGGAGAAGAACAGAGTCCATGGGCAAATTTTGGCCCTACCACAACCAGCAGGGCTTCTTTTAGGTGCTGGGGGATTTTCCTTGCTGTGAGGCTAATCCTGGGCAGTGGGAGCTGGTTGCCTGTGTCCTATCACTGCCTCCTCCTTGGTAGCACAACACAGTCACTGGATGAGAACACTTTGGTGTGGCTGTTTGGTTTAGGTTTTTTTGAGGAGCTGATTAATGAGAGGGTTTTTGTGCTGCTTTAGGAGCTGCTCTGCTGGAGGAGCAACTCTCAGCCCTGAAGGAGGAGCTGGCAGCAAAGCAGGTGGCTGTGCAGGAGCTGGGTAAGGGGCTCACCCAACTCACACATCTCCTCCCCCTGCATGAGTGTTTCACCCTAACATCACCCAGTGCCAGAGTGGGCTGATGCTGGTGGAGGTTTAGAGGGGTCACAGGCCTCCTGTCAGACCTGTCTCCCTTTGCCAGGGCTTGTGGAGGGCATGATGTGCCCCTGAAACACAAAATCATGCACTGGTTTGAATGGGCAGGGACATTAAAGCCGTTTCACCCTCTGCTATGGGCAGGGACACCTCCCACTATTCAGGGTGCTCCAAGCCCTGTCCAGCCTGGCCTTGGACACTCCCAGGGATCCAGGGGCTGCCACAGCTTCTCTGGGCACCCTTTGCCAGGGCTTTCCCACCCTCACAGGGAATGTCTTCCCAATATCCCATCTAACCCTGAGCTCTGGCAGTGGGAAGCCAGTGTGGGCCCTTGTCCCAAGTCCCTCTCCAGCTCTTTTGGAGCCCCTGTAGGCACTGGAAATGGTTCTTAAGTTCTCTTTGGAGATTTCTCTTCTTCAGGCTGAACACTCCCATCCTTCTCATCACCTCCATAGTCCTCCAGTTTCTTGTCCCTGCCCAGCCTTGACCACAGTGACTGTGTCTTTCCAGAGCTCTCCAAAACCACCTTGCTGGAGGAGATGAGGACCACAATGGTGGCCCGGAGCCAGGTGCTGGAGTTGGAGGAGAAGGTGCAGGTCCTCACAGGCCAGAGGGACAGGCTGGAGCAGGAGCTGAGTGCCACCAGCATACAGCTGGAGAAGGAGAAGGTCCGTGTGGAGAGCATGCTCCAGCACGAGGAGGTACGGCCAGCTCCGGAGCTGTGGGAGCGCCTGAGCTGCTGCCTGGTGTCAGGGCTGTGGAGAATGGGTGACACAGCCCCACACAGCCCCACTCCCCACCACAGTCCCTGCAGGCGAAGCAGAGGACCCTGCTGCAGCAGCTGGACAGCCTGGACCAGGAGCGTGAGGAGCTGCAGGCCAGCCTGGGAGAGGCCGAGGAGGACAAGGCCCGGCTGGAGGAGCAGCTGGAGCAGAGCCAGGAGCAGAGTGGGAAACAGCTCCAGGCACAGCAGGTGAGTGCTGGTACCCAGGTGTGGGAACACAGCCTGTGCCACAGGGCTGTCAGGAGCCCCACGCTACCCTGTCCCACAGCCAGAGATTTCCCACGAGGGATACTCTGGGGTCTAGGGTGACATTGCCACATGGCCACATCCTCAGGAATTCCCTGGGAATGAGCCCTCTCCCTCCACCCTGTGCCAGACAAGTCTCTGGTTGAGTCAGGGCAGAGGGGAGCAGCAGGAAGGGACATCCTGAGGTGCTCCCACATCTCCAGTGTTCTGTTCTTGGACACCTGGACACACTCCACAGTTCATGGTTGGTGCTCCTGCTGGAAAGCACACAGGGCTAAAACCCTGCACATTGTCACTGTCCACTTCCCACTGCCGTAGGACATCTTTATCATCAGAGAAGGGTGGGAGCTTTCCATGCGGGGCTGAACCCTCACTCTTACAAACTTCCTCTCCTCCCCACTGTGCCATGCAGGAGCTGCTGGACACGCTGCAGCAGGAGAAGCTGGCACTGGAGCAATCAATCCAGGAGCTGCAGGCAAACATATCCCGGCTGGAGGAACAGGCACAGGAGCTGAGGGAGCGGGAAAGGCTCCTGGTGTTCTTCCCTGACCTCCACACCCCCACTGAGATGCAGTTTGAGAGTAAGGGAGCAGGTAGCAGCACAGTGGGTTTGTGCCTTGGGGTTTCCAGAGCTCCCAGGGGATCCTGATGGCTCTGGACACTCCGTTTGTCCCACTGATATCCAGGATATACAGCAGGACCAGGACATGGCAGTGCTTCCTCTGCCCACAGGGCTTGGGGTCCCAGCTGCTACTTCCTGGGCTCCCTGCCTGGGGCAGGCTCCTTTCCTTGGGAGGCAGGAGGGGTGCCCACACCTCTGAGCAGGCAGGCAGCAGCAGCAGGCTGGACTCAGTTGGATTTTGTTTGCAGGCAGCGGGAACTTGACAGAGGACATGGAGAGTCAGCTCCAGGCCAACAACATCCGGATCAAGGTGCTGGAGCAGGAGAATGCACAGCTTGAGGCTCTGCTCGCCAAGGTGAAGGCAGCAGCTGAGCAGGGCGTGCTCAAGGTGAGCTGGGTGCCACAGGGCTGGGTGCTGTGTACCCCAAAACCACTCTGTGTCTCCCAGACATCCTCTGAAGACTCCAGGAAGGCCAAGCCCAGGCTCCTCATGCTGCTGGGAGGTCGCTCTGGTTTAACTGGTGTTGCCTGAGGTGCCCGTGGCTGGTTCCAGCTCCTTTCCATCACTGTGGCCATTGTGCCACCAGCTGTGGTGGCTGAGGGATGTGAAAAGCTGAAGCTGGTGAGGGGAAAGTTCATCTCCTCTTCCCTTCCCCAGCTCGTCCCACAGGCCCAGCTGGGATCCCAGCTCCACAGGGAGGCCAGCAGGCAGGAAAGTGGGTGAGTAGGAACCCAAAGGGGCTGGGGGTGGGCTCCCTGCTCTTCCTCCCCTTTACCTACTCCCACTGTGCAGGTGGCTCAGCAGCGGGAGCAGCAGGGACAGCACAGGGATGCCAGGATGCATTGATAAGGCCTGGCATGGAGCTCCCAGCAGCCAGCACTCCAAGCAACTCCGGGCAGAGCCCACATTCCAGGCCAAACCCTGCCTAGTACTCCCAGTGCGACAGCTGGAGCTTGGCCTCCCCTCACACCACACTGGGGCTCACCGCAAATAAACACGGATCAGTCTGAATTTCCTGAGAGAGAAATTGTGTTCCACTAGCAGCCCCCAGCCCTGCCCGGGGGACCTCGTTACTGATTCTCTGTGCATCAGGAAGGCATATTCCCTTGGGAAACCTGGGCTCTGCCTTGTTCCTTGGGGAGCTGCTCCAGGGACGTTCCTGGGCACTGGAGCTCAGTCACCCATGGCTACGCTGCTGCTGGAGTCCCCAGAAGAGCCCTGGGGCTGATGCCAGGGCACAGCGTGTGCTAGCTCCTGCCAGGAACCATTCCCAAGAGGGGACTGGGATGTGGCCACACTTGGAAGATGAAAGCAAAGCTGGTCTGGGATGAGAGGAGTCTGAGCCACTTTGCCCACCAGCACAGCCACAACCTGGGAAAGTCATTCCCCTTCCATGAGCACCCAGAGGGGATGGGAACCACTGAGTCACTGGCCAGGCTGCCCTGACCTCCAAGCTGCTTCCCCAGCACTGAGCCCCGTGCAAGCCCCACACAAACCACACAGCCAGTCCTTGCTCCATGTTTAATAGGGATGGACACGTGCCATGTTGCAGCCCGTGGGCAGGACCTGGGCAGTGCTCACGGCGTGTCCCCAGTCACCATGCTGGTGAGCCAAGCCCTGTTCTGGCTCTGCAGACGACTCGTGCCATCCTTTCTAATAAGTTATTATAAATAAAGCATCTGACCCCTGCCCTTCCATGGTGAGGCTGTGAGTCTCCCCACAGCCTTGCCAGCCCCAGCCCTAGCAAGTCTGTCAACAACCTCCTGGAGGGGCTGGCACCACAGCCAGGCTCTGCCCACCCTGCCATGGCCACCAGCAAATAGACAAAAAACCCAAGACTTAGAAAAATTGCTGTGATCAGGGCAAGAGCACAGCAGGACCAGGGCTTTCCCTGCCCCAGCCCCCACCCCATTACACCCATGGGTGCCCCAAATCTTCCCTCCCCAGCATTGCCCATCTGGACCCCCACCCCTCTACTCACACCCAGCAGGAGACCCCAAGTCTTTCCCTCTCTGAAGTCTGAGCACTGTGACGGGCACAGCCACGCCAACCCTGCTCTGGCAGCAAGCACCAATCGCTAGGCACCTCCTGCCCCCCTCCCTGTCCCTGGAGCAGCTGTGGGTCTGTCCCTGGAGTGTGTCCTCGTGCCAGCTAGCTGTCCGTGCAGCAGTTCCCTGCAAGGGAGGACAGAGAGCCTTGGCACAGGGAGCCTGCCAGGCTCCAGGTCCTCCCCAGCCCATGCCCAGGGTCAGCGGGGGCTCGGCTGGGTGCCGGGGCGGTTCTCACCCAGGATGTTGCGCTTGCAGAGAGGGCAGGTCTGCTGCAGCAGGAGCCAGGGATCCACACAGTCCCGGTGGAACTCATGGGAGCAGGGCAGCACCCGCAGCCACTGCCAGCAGGGAAGTGAGGGCACATGTGAGCACAGCTAGGTGGCAGGGACACAGCCCAGACCCTGACAGGGACACCCCAGCCCCGGCCAGAGGCTCAGCCCAGGGTGGGCTCCAGTCTGCCCAGTCCCACCTGGCTCTTGTGGAACTGGTCCAGGCAGACAGCACAGCTGTCGATCTCGCAGGCTCGGCTCCGGGGCGGCTTCCCGGGATGGTACCGCCGCGTTTTCAGCGCCAACAGCTGTCGCCGGATGTGCTGCTTCAGGTCCAGCTGCAGGGGCAGAGCCGAGGGTCAGAGCCCACCCCACAACCCCCGGCACGGTGCACAGCAGGGACATTGCCACATTCCCACCTCGGCATCCCGCTCCGACAGGTCCTGCCGCGACTGGCGCTGGGCCTGCACCATGACGCCGGTGCAGAGCAGCAGGGCGATCAGCAAGATGGTGTTCCACAGCTGCTGCAGGTACTTCTGTGGGGACAGCGTGGTGGGGACAGGAGCCAGAGAGCCAGACCCGCTCCCAACCCCGCTCCCAGCCCTGCTGGAATCCCAGAGCCGTACCTGGACCTGCGAGCTGCTCTCCCCGGGGCAGATGACCCCCTGCCACTCCCCGTAGAGGCCCCCTCGGGACAGGCCGCAGGTGGACCACAGCGTGAGGGTCACTCCCTGCAAGGCAGGACACGGCATTGCTGATGGCCACAGCAGCGTCCAGCAATGTGAGCACACGTGTCCCAGGAGCAGGAACACTGGTGCTGCCAGCTGCCCTGTTCCCATGGGTTCCCTTCCCTGCTCCCTGCAGCTGCTTCCCATGGATCAGGGAAGTTTGGCTGGGCACAGTCATGCCCTTCCCTCCCACTGGCACAATGAGGAAGAGGAGGACAAACATACCAGGTTCTCCAGCAGCACCGCCTGGTACGTGATCTTCGCCGTAGCCCGGAGCCCACTGTAGGCAAAGAGAAAAGTGTGAATTCCATGGACACAGCAGGATCCAGGAACAGCTCTCCAGTGCCAGGGAGCACCCCCTCCCCACAGGGATGGGCAATGACCAAGGGGGACCAGAGGAACATGCAGAGGAGGTGACAGCAAGACGCTTCCTCCCCAGCTGTGCCTAGCACTCAGTGACCCTGCACAGGGCTCTTCCTCCCAACCTCATGCCTCAGTTTCCTCATGTGTGACACCATTGCAGCAATCCCATTGTCCCACATGTCAGGAAGATTGACAGGGTCCCATTGCTGCTGGTGGTGAGAACAAACACTCACAGAGGTTGTGGGGATGCTGGTGCCATGAGGAGATAATTCCTGGATAATTTCTACGGAGAGTCCTAAAGCTCTTGGCTGAGGCCACTGTCACACCTGCCACCACATGGGAGGGCCCCAGCCCTGGGGAAGGGTTGGATCTAACCCAGATCTCTCCTGGAAACGCATCTCAGCCCCAGTTGGCCTTGGCATGGTGCAACACCACCCCAGCAAACACGATGGGCCGAGTGAGAGACGCCCAGGGTGGTCCCTGGGTGTCACAGCCTGCTCGGGGACAAGGTGGTGGCAAGGCAGGGACCAAGCAGGGCACAGCGCCTCCCGCACCGCAGCCCGTACCGCAGCAGTGCTCCCAGCAGCCTGGTGACATTGTCCGAGGACTGGATGACGATGACGGGCTTGGCGAGCAGCTGGGACACGTCCAGCTGCACCGGGAGGGAAGCGGAGCTGTCAGCGGGGCACGATCCCCGCCCGGCCCCTCCGCCAGCACCGTCCTACCTCACGGATGGCGTTCTGGTTCAGCGCCAGGATGAGCAGGGCAGAGGCCCCCAGCACCAGGGCTCGCTTCATCTGCAGAGACAGTGGGGACACGATCAGGGAACAGTGGGGCTATGTCCCCAACAAGGTCCTGTCCTGCTGCAGGAAGCACCTAGCACCTCTTTGCCAGAGTGAAGGCTCACAAGGGAGCCAAGAGGAGTCAGAAGTTGTCAGAGACCCCCTGGCCACCACACACAGACCAGGACCCCCAGATCTGGCCAGGAGACACCCCTGCAGGTTCATGACCTGCAAACACCATGGCAGCCCTCAGGCCAGGCAGGGGACAGGGTCAGGCAGAGGGGACAGGGTCAGAGAGAGGGTCACCTTGGTAACAACGGCGGTGGTGAAGGACTCCTCCTTGGCTCCACGGAGACTCTCAGCCGGCTCCTCGGTACCCACAGGCACCACCCCGATCCAGCTGTCGGCAGCACCCAGCTCCGGCTCCACGTCACCCACCTGGGGACATGGCAAGGAGAGGGAGAGCTGGGAGGGACCCCAAGGTCCAGGGTATTCCCAAAGCACCTCCATACCCCCAGGGGTCCTGGGGAGCCAGGCACTGTGTGGGGACAGGGACAGCAGCTGGGGTAGCACAAGGAACACAGCTCGGCCCCCATTGTCTCTGTGCCCCTGCCTGCATCCTCTCTGCTGCTGGCCACACCGAGCAGTGGGCTACCTGCCCTGGTCAGTCCCTCAGTGTCTCTGGCCTTCCCGCCAATCCCCCAGTGCCTCCCAGTGCCCTTCTGTTCCCGCTCCTCCCCTGCCTCATTCCTTTCCCAATGCCCAAGGGCTCACCGCAGCGCCCAGTGGCCCACAGCGCCCACCGACCCCCGCTCCTCCCACAATGACCACTGCCCTGCCAATGCCCCTGGTCCCTTAACGTCTCCCAGTTCCCACTGCTTCCCCCTCACCACTGCCACCCAGCACCCATGTCCCCATACCCAGTACCCCTCAATGTCTCCCAGTGCCCCTCAGTCTCCACTGTTCCCTCCCTCCCTTACTGCGCCCCGGCCGCCCCAACATCTGCCAGTGCCCTCCAGCTCCACTTCTCCCCTCCCAATCCCTCGCCAGTGCCAACAGCTCCCCCCAGCCCCAGTCTCAGTTTCCCCGGGCTCACCAGCACCAGGCGGCCTTGGATCTCCATCTCCTCCCGCTCCCCCCGCGGGCCCCCCCGGCCCGGCCCGGCCC
>VZTB01017810.1:307470-331620 GCA_013397245.1 Thryothorus ludovicianus | reverse complement strand
CCTCAGCGTGCTGGCCTGGCTGGGCACCGGCACCACCATGGCCGGCCTCAACAAGTGGATCTTCGCGGCGCACGGGTTCCGCTACCCGCTGCTGCTCTCGGCGCTGCACATGCTGTCCGGCGTGGCCGTGGGCTACCCGCTGGGCTGGGCACGGGCCCCGGGGCCCCGGCCCCGCGCCAGGATCTACCTGCTCAGCCTCACCTTCTGCACCAGCGTGGCCCTGGGCAACCTGGGCCTGAGCTACGTGCAGCTGGACGTGGCCCAGGCCGTGGCCACCACCACGCCGCTCGTGACGCTGGTGCTGGGGCTGCTGGCGGGCCGGCGGCCGCACCCGCTGCAGTTCTGGGCCATGGGGCCGGTGTGTGCCGGGGCCGCCTGCAGCATCGCCGGCGGCCTCTGCTTCTCCCAGCCCGGCTGCGGCTTCCTCCTGGCCGCCACCGTGCTCCGCGCCCTCAAGTCCATCCAGCAGAGTAAGTGCCACCTGTCTCTGTGCCTGTCCTGCATGTCCACCCCACCCCCCCGGCACGGCCCCTGGTGCTGGTGTCACGTCGGTGCCACCCCCGGTGCTGGGGGTTCTCCCTGCTCGCCCTGCCACCCACTGTGCACTCTGGTATCACCCTAGCCCCAATGCCACCCCACCCCATCACTGGTGTCACCCCAGTGCCTTTGAGCTGATGACATTACCTGGCCACAGTGTCATCTCAGCTGTGGTGGCACTCTGGCTCCCAGTTGCACCCCAGCCCCTCTGCCACCTACTGTCTTTGTTGGCCCTGGTGCCACCTCTTGCTCACTCTGTTTCTGGTGCCACCCCTGGGCCACCCTTGCCCCTTTCAGGGCTGTGTCATGCTTGTGGCCCTGAGGTGACATGACTTTAGTTTGCCAATGATGACACCATTAGTGTCCCTGTGGTGTCCTTGGGCCATGGAGGTGGAAGTGCCCTGGCTTGGCACAGAGTCACCCAGCCTGTCCCATCCCTGTGGACTGCTGGACTCCCTCGAGTCCCCCTTTCCCGGGGACTCTAGTGACCATGGTGCCACCTGGTCCATGGTGTCCTTGGCAAATGGCAGTGAGGAGCCAGCTGGAATGTTTTTGTCTGCGAAGGGAGTGTTTCCTCTGGAGCCTGTGACTCGGGGTGCTGTGGGGACAGACTGGCACGGGGCCCTGTGCCCACCCCAAGGTCTCCATGGCTTTACTGAGGTTCTGTGGCCCCCCAAGGGACACCACTGGTCATCGTGCCACTGCCCTGTCACGTTTTCATCCCCAGTGGGACATGGACAGTGGCCCTGGGGAGGAGAGCAGCATGTCTGTGTGTGGCAGCCAGCCCTGCTGTGCCTGCTGTCCCCACTGTCCTCGGATGACCCGGAGGAGGGGACATGGAGACAAATGCTCTGAAATGGGCTGGGAAAGTCCAACTCTCCCTGTGGCACTCTGACCCCAAACACAGGCACCCTTGAAAGCAGACACCCTGTGAATCAGGGCACCCCCTGAACCAGGGCACACCTAAACCAAGGGATCCCAGACATGAAGAATGGCTGATCAGGGACGCATTCCAGCCAGGGCACCTCTAAACTGAGACCCCCAAACCAGAGCACCCTCAGCCCCTGGAAGGAACTTCCCCCCCATTTTCCCTTCCCAGTGACATTTGGGATTTCTTTACTGCTTGGTCTCGTGTTGGTGGGTGTCTCCTGTGGGCGCTGGGTGTCCCTGCGGCAGGTGGATGTTCCCGTGGGATGTCCCACTGACTGTCCCCTGTCCCCCCAGGTGTGCTGCTGCAAGAGGACCGTCTGGATGCGCTGTCCCTGCTCGGCCTGACGTCACTGCCCAGCTTTGTGCTGCTCTTCGGGGCGGCTGTGGCGCTGGAGCTGGGCCCCTCGTGGCAGGGCGTCCTTCGCCCCGACGCCGCGCTCTGGGGCTGCATCCTGCTCAGCTGCCTGGGCTCCGTCCTCTACAACCTGGCCACCTCCTGCCTCCTGTCCCTCACCTCGGCCCTCACGCTGCACCTTCTGGGCAGCCTCACCGTGGTGGGCAACCTGCTGCTGTCGCGGCTGCTGTTTGGCACGCGGCTGGGCGCGCTGGGCTACGCCGGCGTGGCGCTGACGCTGGCAGGGATGGTGCTGTACCACCAGCCCCGGCTCCTGGCCGCCTGCTGGGGCCTGCGTGGGCTGCGGCGGCACCCCCGCCACGAGTAGGAGCCCACGGGGGGGTCGGGGCCAGGAGGGCTCTGGGGGAGTGTGTGTGTGAGTCTGTGCACGGCTCTGTGTGCACACACGGGCGCTGAGGTGCGCGGGTGTGTCGGTGTGCGTGGCTGCGTGCACGTGTGTTTTCTGGTGTGCCCAGGTGTGAGCGTGCACATCCTGCTTTGCACAGTGTACGTGGGTGCTGGTGTGCACAGCACAGTGCACGTGGATGTGCAGGTGTGTGCAGGTGATGTGTGCACAGCTCTGTGCACGTGTGCTGAAGTGCACGCTCACGTGTGGGCGGGTCTGTGCACAGCTCTGTGCTTGTGGGTGTGCACGGGCTCTGCAGGTGTGAGCGTGGCTCTGTGTGGGACATGGCGTGTGTTGATGTGTGTGACACTGCACACATTGGTGTGCACAGCTCATCCACGTGTTGGTGTGCACAGGCTCTGTGCAAGCAGGTCTCATGCTTGTGGGCACGTGTGCATTGGTACAGACTGTACGTAGGTGAGTGTGTGGCACACACGTGCTGGTGTGCACAGGTTGGGTGTGCACGGCTCTGTATGTGTGTGCAGGTGTGCGCTGCTGGCAGGTGCTGCTGTGCACAGGGGTTCTGTGCAGGTGAGCAGGTACCTGTGTGTGTGCACTGGCTCTCACATGTCCCTGGGTGCACACATGGGCTGAGCACGCCCAGGGACACGGCTCTGGGTACACAGCTCCGTGCATCCAGCTGCTGTCCCACCTAGGAAAATAGATGTCTGTGTGTCTGTCTGTGTGTCTGTGTGTGTCTGTGTGTGTGTCTGTGTGTCTGTGGGTGTCTGTGTGTCCGTGTGTGTGTCCATGTGTGTCCGTGTGTGTGTCTGTGTGTCTGTGGGTGTCTGTGTGTCCGTGTGTGTGTCCATGTGTGTCCGTGTGTGTGTCTGTGTGTCTGTGGGTGTCTGTGTGTCCGTGTGTGTGTCCATGTGTGTCCGTGTGTGTGTCTGTGTGTCTGTGGGTGTCTGTGTGTCCGTGTGTGTGTCCATGTGTGTCCGTGTGTGTGTCTGTGTGTCTGTGGGTGTCTGTGTGTCCGTGTGTGTGTCCATGTGTGTCCGTGTGTGTGTCTGTGTGTCTGTGGGTGTCTGTGTGTCCGTGTGTGTGTCCATGTGTGTCCGTGTGTGTGTCTGTGTGTCTGTGGGTGTCTGTGTGTCCGTGTGTGTGTCCATGTGTGTCCGTGTGTGTGTCTGTGTGTCTGTGGGTGTCTGTGTGTCCGTGTGTGTGTCCATGTGTGTCCGTGTGTGTGTCTGTGTGTCTGTGGGTGTCTGTGTGTCCGTGTGTGTGTCCATGTGTGTCCGTGTGTGTGTCTGTGTGTCTGTGGGTGTCTGTGTGTCCGTGTGTGTGTCCATGTGTGTCCGTGTGTGTGTCTGTGTGTCTGTGGGTGTCTGTGTGTCCGTGTGTGTGTCACTACTGAGCTCTGCTGGCTGCAGTGGCCCCTGGCTCTCTGTGTACTCTCGGTTCTCGTGGCTGAACCCAGCGCCCAGGACAGGACAGGCGCGTGTCCCTTCTCCTGTCCCCATCCCCACCGTGTCGTGACAATCCCAGGGGGCTGCTGGTTGTGCTGCCAGTGTCATCTTTGTCCCCACCACACCCCTCAGCCTCCACAGCTGTGCCCACCCCTCCCAGCTCACTGCAGACTGGCATCCGTGGCAGAGATGGTGAGAGCCCAGCCGAGGGGATGGGAGTGGCCTGGACCAGCTGCCATCGCTCCTGGACAGTGGTGGGCTGTGACACGGGACAGGGCTGGGCTGTGACACAGCACATGCTCACCATGGCAAAAGGACAACCCAGTGTGTGTGCCTGGCACTGCTGCTGGGGTCCGTGGTGGCTGTTGCCACACTTTTATCTCCATGCCGGGGCCAAAGGACCCAGCTCCGATTGCACTTGTCCCAAAATAAAGCTCTATTTTTGTTGTACACCACTCTTGGCTCCCAGTGATCTCCTGGCCAAGAAGGAAGGAAGGAACACCCAGTGCAGGAAACTGAGGCGCAGAAATGCCTCAGGATGTTCCAGCTCCTGGGAAGCTGTGTCCAGCAGGGACAGTTGTGGTTTGGCCCTGGCACTGGGACACACCACAGGACACGGGAGAGATGCAGTGACATGGATAGCAGTCACTGACCACAAGTGTCTGGAAAAGGGCTGGGAGCTTTGCCCTGCTCTGGGGTGGCATGATGCTGGAGCTTCCTGTCCCCTGAGTCATGGAATCATGGAATATCCCGGCTTAGAAAGGACCCACAAGGATCACTGAGTCCAGTTCCTTGGTGTGCACAGGACAGCCCCAATAGTCACACCATGTGTTATTTGTCCCACCCCTCTCCAGCCTGGTGACTCACAAACACACTCTCACTCTCTGTGGAAAATCCTCGCTGGTTCCCGCCCTCTTTCCCAAACAGCGATTGTTTTCCATTATTAGGGCAGTGATTTGAAGCTGCTTCCAGCAGCACCTGAGGAACGGTTCTGTCCCAGCACGCAGGTGAGGGGCGGGCAGCTCTCCGGGGTGTGCCCAGCATGCCACTGCTGCTGCCACCTCTGCCAAGGTGCCCCAGGTGTGGCTGGAGTGGTGCCCATCCCGAAAGGGACACAAAGGGCTCGCAGTTATCACCCAGCGGCCCCTGCTCTGGCTGAGAGCCTGTTTGCTTTCTAGGCTCACATCCCAGAGCGGGGAGTATTGCAAAGGAGGAGTGAGACCTGCAAACCTGCCACCTGCAGCATCGCTGGCTCAGGAGCCCTCCCCCAGGGACTCCCTGCCTATCCCAGCCCCCTGACTCATTTGCTGGCACTGGGGTCTGCCTGGATCCTGGCTCCATCCACGGCTTTACCTTTTCTGCCTTGGATTCAGTGACTTGTGGTGCACCTGGTGCCCTGCAGCTCCAGGGATCAGGGCTGCTTGTGGCCATGTGTGTCTCTGTGCAGTGGTGACAGTAGCCGGGCTGGCCATGGGGGTCCCAAGGGCAACATTCCTGCTGGGATTGGGGGTTGTGTTGCCCATGGAAAGCCCAGCAGTGGCGGGAGGGGTGGCTGGGTGTGGTGACCCTCTCTCCAGGTATTCCAGCCTGGTGATGTCAGCCCGGTGTTATCCCTCTGCTCTGGCCCCAGGAAGGATTGGGTTTCCCAGCACATTGACAGCTGCTCATGTGCTGAGTCTGATGCTGCTCAGGCCAAGCTGGATGGGGAAAAGGCATCTCAGCTCTGGGTTTTTTCGGGAGGGGAGCAGATGGGACACCTTCCTGGAGAGCAGCCCCTGGCACAGGGCAGGACCAGCGGGAGCAGGGAAGAACAGGCAGTGCCCTCACATGGGCATGAGGAGGGGTGGCCCTTTGTGAGGAGGGGTCACAACTCTGAACGATGGGTGATGTATCCACATGGAGGTGCTGGCTGACAAAGAATCATGGAATCACAAGATGGTTTGGGTGGGAAGGGAACTTAAAGGTCATCTCATCCCATCCCCTGCCACGGGCAGGGACACCTTCCACTGTCCCAGGTTGCTCCAAGCCCTGTCCAGCCTGGCCTGGGACACTTCCAGGGATGGGATGTGGGGCAGCCAAAGCCTCTCTGGGTAGCTTGTTCCAGGGCCTCTCCACCCTCCCAGGGAACAATTCCTTCCCAATATCCCATCTAACCCTGCCCTGTGGCAGTGGGAAGCCATTCCCTGTGTCCTGTCCCTCTGGGCCCTTGCTCAAAGTCTCTCTTCATCAAGGAGCTCCAGGTGAAGTGTGGAAGTCCAAGGAGGGAGAAATAAACCTGTGTCCAGTGGGAGAGTGCAGTTATGACATCAGGCCAGACAGTTTTTCATGGATCTGCTGCTGAACCATGGCTGAACCCTTCCTTGGAAGTGGCGATGGAACGTGCTGGGATGGCGCTGGAGCAGGAGCAGCATGTGCCCAAGCAGGGGAGAGGAAATCCAGGGTGGATTTACTGTGTGCCTGGGAGCACAGAGTGGAAATTATCTCTGTTTCAGGACAGGGATTAACTGTTGCCCTGGGGCCTGTTGGGAGCTCACTGCACTGGCACAGCAGGACTTGGGATCAGCAGCAGGGACAAATACTTGCTAAGCTGGGGAGCCTGAGCCAGGAAATGATATCCTTCCCAGGTATGCTGGGCTGTGCTCTCAAACCTACAACATCCCAGTCCTCAAATTGTGTCAGGGACTGTCCTGGGTATGGAACTGGAATTATGGCAAAGCCTTTTTTAGGGCAGATGTAGGAAGATAGCATTTTTCCTTGTAGGACAGCCCAGTCCAGAGAGCTGAGGACATTTGAAGCTGCCCAAACAAGACTGGAGGCCAGGAGATGGACAGGATGAGCCTCCAGACTCCCCTCCAGCCCCACAGCCTCTGCTGCAGGAGCCAAAATTCCCCTCCAGGCTTTGTCCTTAACCTTGGTGGCTTCACTGCTGGTTTCACTGCTGGCTCTGTGTCACAGGCTCCTGCCCTGGACTGAGCAGGCTCTTGGCTGAGTAGCTGAGTTTCTAAAAGATGAACTCACAGGAGCTTAAGGATATTTTAAAATCTTAGAATCAGAGAAAGATGGAGTGGTTAAGGTTAGATATGCTCTCTAAAATCACCAAGTTCAACTGTTCCCCCAGCACTGTCAAGATCAGCACTGACCCATGTCCCCAGGTGCCACATACTCAGGTTTTTTGAACATTTACAGGGATGAGGACTTCACCACAGCCCTGGGCAGCCTCTTCCAATGCCTCACTATCCTTTCTGGGAAGAATTCTTCCCTAATATCCAATCAAAACCTCCTTTGGTGCAACTTGAGGCCACCTCCCTTGTCCTGTCTTTTGTTCCCTGGGAAAAAAGCCTGACCTCCACCTGGCTCCAACTCTTCATATCTGTTGGGGCTATGGGACCCCACCAAGGAATGGGTGTTGCTCTTCATGATCAAGGAGCAGCTTGCTAAAATCATAAGACATGGAATGATTTGAGTTGGAAGGGACCTTAAAGTTCACCTCATTCCAATGCCCTGCCATGGGCAGGGACAATAACCATGGATCTCCCAGGACCTCCTGAAAAAGAGTTGTGGCAAGTGGGAGAAGAAAAAGGGTCGTGACATCTTTGGGTTTCTCCCAACCAGAGATGCTGGAGCCTGTGCTCTTCCTTCCCTCTCTGGAAGGCAGCAGATGACGGGATTTTGAGTTGCTGTCTCAAAACCCAAAGCTGTATCCCAGTTAGGAAAAACAAGTGTTGGTGACATTCCAAGTCTCCTGACTCACAGCAAGTTGCTGTCCTGCCTCAGCAGCACATTTTGTGCTGGAATAAAACAACACTCCCTGAGCACGTGGTGGTCTCGGAGTCCCTGTCAAGACTCTGGTACAAATGAGATGTGACAACTGTGCTGATTTTATTAACAGTAAAATTCACTACTTGCTGGGGTATCTCAAATCCTCTGTACTTTCAGCAGCACAGACTTCGTGTTCCAGTTCCTCAGATGTGAGTTTATTTTCAGTGCTCCAGCATGGATCTGGAAGAACTGCTGCTGGCTCTCCCTGGATTTCTTACCAAGAGGTCACAACAGCTCATTTGTACTCAGAGGAGCAGTGTTTCTCCTACTTCATTTCCATAAACATGGGGCACCATCCTGGCCGGATCTGCTGAGGCTGAGTTTGCACTGGCCTGACCCTGCCAGGAGCTGTTGCTGGGCTCCATGCTGGGATGGCAGGATCTGACCTTGGAGAAAGCCACTCTGTGCTGGGCCGATCCCCCAGCATGGGCAGCAGGGGAGGGAGGATTCTGTCCCTCTGCAGATGAGATCCCACCTGCAGAGCTGCCCCAGGACTGGGGCCCAGCACAGGGAGGACCTGGAGCTGCTGGAGAGTCCAGAGGAGGCACCAAGATGATCAGAGAGATGGAACAGTTTTGCTGTGAGAAAAGGCTGAGTGAATTGGGAAATCTTGGCCTGGAGAAAAAAAGGCTTTAGGGTGACCAAATTATAGCCTTCCAGTACCTGAAGGGAGCCAACAAGAAAGAGGGAGAGAGACTTTGGACAAGGGTCTGGAGGGACAGGACAAGGAAGAATGGCTTCAAAGTGAAAGAGAGTAAGTTTAGACTGCATATTTTGAAGAAACTGTTCTCTGTGAGGGTGGGGAGGACCTGGCACAAGTTACCCAGAGAGGCTTCGGCTGCTCCATGTCTGGCAGTGTCCAAGGCCAGGTTGGATGGGGCTTGGAGCACCCTGGGACAGTAGAAGGTGCCCCTGCCCATGGCAGGGAGTGAAGTAAGATGAGCTTAAAGGTCCCTTTCAATCCAAACCATTCCATGATTCCCACAGGGGACACGGAGTGGAGCTCCATCAGGCCAAGCAGCCAGCAGGGACTGACTCAGCCCTGTGTGTCCCCATGCTGTCACTGAGCCCAGCAGCTGCAGCTGCAGGTGGTGGGGGTGTCCATCATGGGGACACACATGTGCTCCTCGTGGGGACAGAGCCTGGTCACTACTCCAGGCAGACACTGAGGATGGTGCTGATGCAGAGGCTGGAGGACAGGAGAAACTGTTGGGAGCATTGTGACACCGAGGTGGAGTTTGGAGTGACTCCTGACAGGCCACCAACAACTGACATGACAACAACTGGCCACCAACAACTGACATGACAACAACTGACCACCAACAGCAGAGACAGAGGGTCATGGAGGAGCAGAGCCAAACACGGCCTCGTGTCACCATCTTTGCACCACCCCAGAGCAGGCAGATCAGCAGGCCCCGGTGCAGGGCTGGGGACCCTCACACCACCCTGGGGCTGGGGACCCTCACACCACCCTGGGGCTGAGGAATTCTCACACTATCCTGGGGCTGAGGACCCTCACACCTCCCTGGGGCTGGGGACCCTCACACCACCCTGGGGCTGGGGACCCTCACACTGGGCTGGGGAGCTCTCACACTGGGCTGGGGGACCCTCACACTCCAGGAGCAGGTCTGTGGGCCTCTGACATGAATCCCTGTCTCACCCAAAGCAGCCCTGCAGATTGGGACCTTGACTTGGACTATCCCCTGCCCACCTCCAGCAGCCCCAGAAGTGCCCATGAGCTGCAGCTCCTGCAGGAGCAGGTGAGGTCTCTTCTTCCCTGGAACAAAGCTCATGGCCACGTGTGGCACAAGGAGGCCTTTAGGTCTTCAGCTTTCTGGATCAGGAGGAGGCACCAAGTGTCGCTGTAGGGACACACAATAATGATCAAAAATTTCCAAGGCAGAAAAAACTTTTATTTTAACTGCACATCCCCTTTTATACATTTCTTTCACCAAAGGCATGCACTTCACTTATTGGTTAGTAAAAGATATTTCACTAGTCCACCAAATCTCTATATTCTTGGCTAGTTTACATATTTTTTTTCCTGATTCCCATGAGACAGATTTGTTATTTACTGCAGGTGCAGTTGCTTTTCACCCAGGAATAGTTTGTTGTGTTAACACACTCATTCTCAAGACTGTTTTCACATGAGAACTTGCAAACCACTTAGTTGCACATAGAAGTGACAAGCTAGTTATTAACTTAGCAGAGCAAGGCCTGATTTTATGAGGCTTTTCTTTTATGATTTATCTACCTGTCTACCACAACCAAGGCTCTCTCCAATGATTGGGAGAAGCAATTGTTGGATTTGGGCCACCTTTGACACGAGTGGTTGTGCCTCCATCCTAACCTCGGGACACAGCTGTCATTTCCTATCTCCAATCACCTGTGCTTTGGAATAAGCTACAGGCATCATTGGCCATGGAGTTAACCTGGACTCAGACATTGTTCCAATGATACCCTGGAAGAGAATAAGTTTAGATTGGATATTGGGAAGAGATTCTTCCCTGTGAGGGTGGAGAGGCCCTGGCACAGGGTGCCCAGAGCTGTGGCTGCCCCTGGATCCCTGGAAGTATTGCAGGCCAGGTTGGTGGAAGGTGCCCCTGTGGACTGAAGCCAAATGAGCTTTAAGGTCCCTTCCAGCCCAAACCATTCCATGATTCCGTGGTTCTGTGATTGTGCATATTGGAGCTTTGTGCTTGGCGATTACCTTGGCCATAGTGAGGGATGTGGTGGGATCTGTCTCTTCTGAAGACAAGCACCAATGTGGAGTTCTTTATTTGATGGTAGTAGATTGGCAATAAGGTCTGATGTTTGCTCTCACGAAGGTAAGAACCTTGGATGAGGCCAAAAAGCAAACTCGTCGTCTCCACAAACAATTGCAGTGGCAGTTTTTGAAAGAACAGGAGATAAAGATGATGTGGAGGAAGAAGGCAGCCGAACAGTTTAAAAAATGCCTGGAAGTGTTCGATCGCAGGTGTGGGAAGGTGCCCGGCCCCACCTCCCATTTGCCTGCGGATGAAGCGAAGCCCTCGGAAGAGGCAGGAGCTGCCGACTGAAAAGCGACCAAGAGACGCGTCCAGAGAGCTCCTCCTGCAGGCAGTGCCTCGGCTCCGGCCGCGGCTTCCAGCACTCAGAGGCTTTGGGAAGTCAACGCTCCTTTTACAGCAATAAATCAGTGCAATCCCTCCGGCGTTGCTGCCCTTTTAAATCCATGGCAATGGGGTGGTTGGAGAGCCTGGGCTGGGAGGCAGCAGTGAGGCAGCTGCAGAAGTGAAGCTCCTCTTCAAGGACTGCTTTCCTGCGAGGGAGTGGGAGAGTGATGTGAAATGGATGGAGTTTTTCCGTGGCTTGTGCATTGGGGGTGGCTGGGCACTGCCCAGGCTACCCAGGGAATGGGCACAGCCCCGAGGCTGCCAGAGCGTTTGGACAGCGCTGCCAGGGATGCCCAGAGTGGGATTGTTGGGGGGTCTGGGCAGGGACACGGGTTGGACTCGATGACTCTTGTGGGTCTCTTCTAATTCAGGATATTCCATGACTCTGTGTCCTGGCTTTCCAGCCATCATTGCAGTGTTTGGATTTCATAACATAAACCTTTCCTGCTTGAAATGAAGCTCCTTATTTTTATGCTTCCCAGTGACCTCGAGGGAATAATTGGACCTTGGAAGATTGCTTCCATGTCCTCAATCACGTCACATCCTCAATCAAGTGTTTCCTTCACTGGATTGAAAAATACTCAGTACCTTCAAGCTGTGCCCCTCAGCCTGGATTTCTAATGGGAATTCTCAAAATTGATGGGAGAAGAGTAGTTCAGACCCTGGACAACACAGGCAAGTCACTCCTCAGTGCTCACAATTCAGGAGCCATCAGGCATTGGCAATAAATTCTCTATTTACTGTTAAAACTGTTATTTAAAGAAGCACAAAACTTTCCCCTAACCTCTCCATAGACATAATTCAGGCACTGGAAGGCTCTAGAAACACTGCATGGAAAATCAGGGTTTGGCACCTGAATTGGCTTCAAACCACAGATCTATCAAGTCTTGCTTTTACAGAGTATTTAAGGTATATCCTTGTCTTTCCTCCTCCCACCTGTGATAAATCTGCCCTTCATCCTTTCCTCTCCATGAACAGACCCTTCCTTCTTGATCAGTGTTTTTGCCTGCTGGATTTGACCAGGAAAATAAGGATTTGCTGCTCACTAGATGAACTAGATGATATTTAAGGCCCTTTCCAACCCCAACCATTTCATGATTTGCTGTGACAGCTGCTGGACAGGACAGACAGGAAACATCTCTGGTCATACAGGCACCAGTGCCAGGCCACCGTGTCCACCTACACCAGCTGGCTTGGTGACTGAAACCCAAGAAGAGATGTATTGAGATTAATAAAATCAAAATGCCAAAAAGCAAATAATGTCAGAAGCCTTTAGAGAGGAGCCTGGAGGTTGTCACCTAGGGGTGACCCATGCTGGCCACCCCTGGGGTTTTCCTTGTGGGAAGATGCTGTGGGAAATAGAGTGGTTTGGAATCAAAGAGCACTGAGGTGGGGAGGGGTTGTCAAGTGGTTCCTGGCATGCAGCAGCATCCAGGGGGGAGCAGAGGATGTGTCCATGGAGGCAGAGGGGCTGCAGGGCTCTAACAGAGCTCCTCTGTGTGGAGGTTATGGAGCCCAGCCCCTCTGAGCCCCTCCCTGAGCTCCTCATGCTGGGAGAAGCCTGTCACCAATTTCTCCGGTCCCGAGCTGGGTGCTGTCCTTGGTGCCAGCATTCCCACGGCAGTCAGCCCTGGCATGCAGCAGCACCCCTGGGATGAAGAGCCCCAAGCCTGGGTGATGCCTGTCCCACTTTGCCCTCTCCTTTCCCCCTCCCCAGCCCCACGGCCTTGAAGCCTCTGGAGCTGCTGGAGCTGGACTGTTCTCCAGGGCAGGCTGGGGGTGTTGGCACACCCTGGGGCTGGCTCTGCAGGGGCTGGGTCTCAGTGCTGATTGATCCCTGTGTGTTCCCACTCAGCAGAGTCAGGAAGCAGCTGGCTTTTGCCTGGGAGATGGAGGCTGTGACTTGCTGCAGACTCACGGAATCACAGAATCATTAAAGTTGGAAAAGCCCTCTGAGAGAATCAAGTCCTACCATTCTGCCAGCACTGCCAAGGCCACCACTGATCCATGTCCTCAGGTGCCACATCCACACAATTGTTAAATCCCTCCAAGAATGGGGACTCCAGCACTGCCCTGGGCAGCTGTGCCAGGGCTGGACACCCCTTTCCATGAAGAAATATTCCCAAAATCCACCCTGAGCCTCCCCTGGCCCAGCCTGAGGCTGTTCCCTCTCCTCCTGTCCCTGTTCTCTGGGAGCACAGCCCCATCCTCCCGGCTGTCCCCACCTGTCAGGAGTTGTGCAGAGCCAGAAGGGCCCCCCTGATCCCTCTTTTGTCCAGGCTGAGCCCCTTTCCCAGTTCCCTCAGCCTCTCCTGGGGCTCCATTCCCTTCCCCAGCTCCATTCCCTGCCCTGGACATGCTCCAACCCCTACAGGTCTCTCTTGGCATAAAGGGCCCAGAACTGGACACAGGATTTGAGATTTGGCCTCAGCAGACAGATTAGGACCAAACTCACACACTCTGGTCTCAGTGCCCTGACAGCTCCATGAACATTTTCCTGTGCCACAGCTGCCCACAGCTGGCTATGTCCCTCTGCACTTCTGCTCCTGCCACCCAGCTGCAGCCTGGTGCTCTCAGAGCCAACCCAGCACCACCAGCCCTTTTGTTTTTCCCGTTGGGTTCTTTAGCTCAGAGCTTACACCAATCCCTCTACACTCATTCCTTTGGCAAACTCTGCAGGGACTCCCTGGTTTCTCTGTGTCCTACTGGGCCTTCCTGACAGGCTCTGGGGGCCAGGGAAGTGCAAACTCCTTCCCACCTGTTCAGGATACAGATGCTGTCATCCCACTGACAGCATGACATGGGAATGAGGGAATAGCAGCCAAAGCTGCAGAAGGGACGTGGTCAGGGATCAGTTTTCCCTGTGGAGTCCTCCAGGGCTTGGTGTGGTGCCAGAGCTCCATGTTCCCAGCACAGCACAGTGTAAAGCTGCAGCCAAAGGGCCGTGTCAGGAGGGGACTGCCCCTGCAGTGACAAGCTGGGATGCTGCTGCCTGCAGCAAGGCTTCATTGTGTGCTTCTGCTCTTTCATCATCATTTCACAATCATCAAATCATCATCACAATCATTCATCATAATTTCAAATCATCCCTCCTCCTGATGTCCCTTCCCAGGTCCCACACAGAGGTGGGTGGTAGCAGGAACAGGAAAATTATTTGGGCAAAGCAGGCTGGGGTGGATCATGGTTTTCCAAGCAGATCGGTCAGCCAGCTCCCACATTCTGAGCTGTGCTTCCCTTTGCTGCAGAGGAGTGGCATTCTGCATCTGGAGAGGGGTTTGGGTGATGGGTGAAGCCAGCTGGGGCCAGGGAGGTCTCTGGCCTTCAGGTGTCTGTCACAGAGTCCTGGAACACAGCTGGACTCAAACTGTGGGGGACAGTGTGCCCAGGCTGTACCAGGGGCTCCCAGCTCTGCCTTCCCTGCTAGGACATGCCCCACATACTTTGGATTCTTGGGCACCTCTGGCTCAGGCAGTGATGCAGTCTGGTGGGTTTGGGTGCAGAGCATTGTTTGAGGATAGATCTGAGGCTTTTCTACATCCCGGATGAGGTGGGATTGACGCAGGTTCGGTGATGTTTCATCCAGCTCCCAAAGTGACCCAGTTTTCTTCCTGTCTGAAGAGCTGCTGCTGGCCTGGAGCAGTGTGTGGACCTGCAGGACGAGTCAGGGCTGCTCTGGACATGTGTCATCACTCCCAGCTCCTGCAAGATGGGAATGCCTGTAATTACCCAGATCCAGGAGGGAGCACAAGTGATCCACAGTCTTCCCTACTTTAGAGGAGGTTTGGATGCGACCCATGGCTCTACCCCTTTCCTTCCTCTTTCCCTGGATGTCACAAGGACTTGCTGTCCCTTCAAGCAGGCTATGCACAAGGAGGACATGGGACTCTGGTGACAGTCACTGGCCAGTTGATGCCATCTCCAGGTCATGGCTGTCAGGAAATCCAAGTCTGCACTTCTTGGAGAGCAGTGGCACATTTTAAACAAAGCAATCAGGACACTCCTCAACTTTGGAAAGACATACTTTTCATGATAGATTTCATTCCAAAACATCTGCAGGGCATGTGGCAGACTTTCAGGGGGGTCAGGGATCCCTTCTGGAGTCCTTGTCAATAAAAGCAGCAGCTCTCCATGTCTCAAGGGGCATGAGGACACATCCAACTGACAGCACATCCCTCTGTAGCCTCAAATCACAGCTCTGCTGTGCTCTCGATCCTAGTGCAGCCAGAAAATCACAGATCTTCTGGATTTAGATCCAGTGTCATCCCAGTTGCCGAATTAGAGCCTGAGAAGGTGTTCTTGGGCAGGTCAGTGCTTTCCTTGGAGGCTATGGGACATCCTGGCCCAGACTTGCAGTTCCATCTGTCCTTTCTTCCCACAGCTGGCTGGGCATGTCGCACCTTGGGGTGGACCCAAACCCAGAGTCACTGTCACACTCCATCCTATTCTTGATTTGAATCAGTCCTTTGGCTGAGCCACTCAGGGCAGGAGGGAACCCACACAGAGGTCCCAGCTGCAGGTAATGAGCCTGGAGGAAAATGACTTGGGGGTGCTGGAAATGGTACCAGATATGCCCAGGTGGGCAGGAAGGCCAAGTGTTCCCTCATCCGTCCTCACCAGTGCCACACCAGAAAGGCCAGTCCTGGTGGTCCCAGCACATCTCCCAGCACCAGCCCCTCACTTGCTTTGTGTAGGGAAGCAGTTGGCAATGGGTGAGCAGTGAGCACTGCAGATTTGTTCGTGGACTTGGACGCTCCCTGCACAGAAATAAAGGAGCTGCGCAGGCCAGGTAAGGCTGAGACCTGGGACAAGGCTGCCTGGGAGGGCATGGCCACCCCACAACCGTGCTGTGCCAGCTCCTGCAAGGGACAGAGCATCACAGTGGGCATGGCCCGGAATTCAGCATTTTGCCATGTTTCCTGCTGGAAACCAAATCCTCCTCTCCTGACGGCATCCATGTCACTGCCGGGACAGAGGGTGAGGGCACGGCTGCAGGGCAGCGTTCAAGGGCCATCATGTTCTTTGCAGACATCATCCACTCACAGGCAACTAATTAACTCAGCCTGTCGTAGGGAATCTCTCTTTTTTCAAAACAGTCCCCCCGGGCCTCCTGGATACCCACTGGGCAGACCCGCGTCTAGCAGATGTGATCTCGGAGAAATAAAGTTTATTCTTCAGGTGAGTTGTTGTGCTCTCAGATCTGGGCAGCCTAGAGCGACCGAGACGCCTCTTCTACCTCACCCCCTCCCCTCACAGCCCCCGCAGCCGCCATGACGGACCCCACCCCGGGCAGTCGCCGCCGCGGCACTCCTCATTGGACAGCGGAGCTGCCAATCAAGCTCTGGGGGCGGGGCCAACACAAACTCGCCATAAATTTCCGAGAAGGCCCCGCCCCCTCGGGTCGCCTGGCAACGGGCGGCGCTGACGGCGGGATCCGGACCGGGATCGCGATCGCGATCGGGATCGGGATCGAGATCGGGATCGAGATCGGGACCGGGACCAGGATCGGGATCGGGACCGGGACCAGGATCGGGACCAGAACTGAGTGCGCTGCAGGGGGTGGAGGCCGCCTGGGGCCGGCGTCCCCCAGTAACCGACTCCTGAGACACCCCCGGGATGCCCCAGGGCCGCTGTTCCCACAGAGCCCTCGGACCCTCCCGGCTCGGCCCCTGAGCCTCCCGCCCCTCACACGGGGTTCATCCCCACCGGGAATCAACCCCAGCCCCGCCGACTTCTGACTGTTCCCCAGTCCTTGGGTCCTCCTGCTGTCCCAAACCCACACCGAGTGGACCCTTCACTCCCTGTCAGCCCCTCTGCTACAGTTGTCCCCATTCCCTTCCTCTCTCCTCTTGCCCCTGTCCCTGCCAGTTCTGCCAGATCCGCTCTCCCATCTCCTCCCTCTGACAAGGAGAGGCCTGGAAGGGTAGAGGTTTCTCACAGAGGTCTCCCAGTGGGAACACTGCTCTTTCCTCCAGGGTGGCCCTGGGCTCTCCAAGCCCCTCCCCACACCCCTCTGGGGACTGCAGAGCTGCAGCTTGTGCTGCTCTACCTCAGCTGCTACTCAGAAGCCATTTGGACCTTTGTCCCCACCACTCTTCAAAGGCAGGAATCCATCACCCCCTTCCCATGGGTGATTTCAGCTGTGCTAGGACAGGGACCAGCTCTAATCCACAGCCCCATGTCCTGACTCCCTGCCCAGACTCAGAGAGAACTCCGGGGTAATCTCATGTTTTCCCAAATGACATTGTTTCTCTAATGCTGTCACCGTGTTTTCCTTTTAGAGAGAAAATCCAAGAAGGGAGATTACATGGCAGCAGCAGCAGCACAGGGACCTTGATTTTCTTCCAGAGTCTTACCTTGTGCAGGAGCTGCCGTGTCCTTTCTAGACTCCAAATTACCCAGGCCACTGGTGTTTAACTGAATCCACGGCAACTGGATCCAGTTGCATTCCAAGCATCCTCGTGAAGCACAGAACCTCGGTGAAGGGCATGGCAATTCCAAGGAAGGCAGGGATCCCATTAGGTGTCATGAAGGTGTTAGATCCCCACCAGTTAAAGCCTGATAGCATGGAGACAGAAAGAATCCTAACTGTCTTGGATGAGACCATTGTCAAATTGGAGATCACCAGGTTGATCCTACGGATTACTGGCTCCCTGGAGAGGTATGCTAGGATGCTGGGACCTGAGATCACAAGCTGCCTTTTGAAGCATGAGAAGCTTTCAATGAAAATACAGCACCTGCTCGCCAGCCATGGAGATGAAAAGAGCGTGAGAGTTGTGGAGCAACGCCTGAAATGTTCCCTGAGAAACATCCTGAGGCTCTTCCTGGCCAACCCCTTGCTTTACCATGGACTGAAATACGAAGTTCGGGGGAGAGAGTCACCAGCTGATGTGTTTGTCAAAGCCTTTATGGAGTTCCGGAACTTCACGCTTGAGAGGCTCCTGACCAGTCCTGATGAAGAGAAGGAAAAGATTCAATTCATAGAAGATATTTCCCTCAGGGTTGAGAAAAACATGGAAGTGATCTCAGCTCTAGAGAAAGAGCTGGCAGCAGTCATCCAGACTGGAGATGAGGAGGTATGTTCTTGTGGGAATGTGTTTTCCAACCAAGTGTTACTGGAGTAAAACCTTAGTAACTATAAACTGATCCTTTTATTGCAATTCCTAAAGAGGAAGTTCCAGAAATCCTTTCTAAAGCGGATCCAAAACTTAAAAATAATATTTTTATTGTAAAATATAATGAAAAATTCTTATTGCATGCTTGGGTTTTTTTTTATACTCAGATTTGGCATGTTTTGAACCTGTTGTGACCAGCCAACTTAAACAACATAAGTCCCTGAGTTCCAGAGGAGTGGCAGGACAGGCACAAACTGCTGTGGTGGTACTTGGCAGGGTGACAGTACCAACTGCTTCATTCCCTGCTGCTGAAAGAATGAAAAATCATTACAGGGAGAGATGGCTCTGATTAAAATCCATTTTTAATATCTGCTCTGTCTTCACTCTTGCTTAAAACCAACATTTCTGTGACTCCTGACTCTAACAGCTGCCTTGGAGCATTTGTGATTAATCAGTGATTATACAAATTACATGAATCTTTAATTTTATCTGCAGCTGAGGTGCAGATAATTGACTGGGCACTTCCCAGGCACTTTCCCAGCCTGTGTGCCAAGCCCAGAGCTCCTGACAACAATCCTTTGTTTTGTACCTGTGCTTCTCTTTCTCCTCCCTGCAAGAGGAGTTGGCTGAGAAGGTTTTGCCCTGTGCTCACTGCTGGCAGAGCCAAGGGCCTGCTTTCCCCTTTCCCTCTGCACCTTGGAGTTCTGGGAATCGAGATTTTTATGTGCAATTTGGCAGCTTGTCTCAGACATGGTGAATAAATCTGTTGATCCCAGCTGGAGATTTCCCTCTCTGAGCTGTCCCCCCAGACCATCACTTGGAGCCTGATCTGGCCCTTGAGGGAGCCGTGGGGCTACTCCAGGGAATCTGTTTTGGCTGCTCCTCAGATGGCAGTGCCAGTGGGGCATGAGATAGCTTGTTTACTCTGTGCCTTTACTAACAGGCTCCCGGAGGAGCCAGGGGAAGGTTTCCAAAGCTCCTGTGTAAATCTAACTCTTCCCTCAGCCAGCAGTGGCAGGCCCTTGGTGCTATCTAAGCCAGCCCCTAAGAGTCCCTTCTTGGATCTCCTCCACCTTTGTGATGTTTTTTCTTCTCCTGCTCATTTTATGCCTCAGGGGCATTTCCCAAAGGTATTCCTCTTGTTGTCTGGTCTAGGTTAGTAAGAAGGACAAAATGATCGAAAACCTCAAAAACAGCATGGAGGATCTGGCCAAGGGCTATGAGTTTGAGATCCAGCAGATCATGAAGGAAGGGGAAAAGCAGCAAAAAGAGGACGAGCAAGCCTCCAAGGACAGGTGTGCCAGGCTGAAGCTGGACACTGAGCGCCTGAGAGCACAGTTCAATGCACTGGTGCTGGAGCATCGAGCCTCAGAGCTGGTTCTCAGGCAGGTAAGGGAGAGGAGAGCTCTGGGACAGGAGGTTTAATCCTGTTTGCAGAGCTGTCAGCTCTGGCTGCTGCCTGCTACAAGGAGTTCCTTGGTCCCTGCTCGTTCCTGGCAGGATGCACATGGTGTTTGTCAGAGCACACCCGCCCTGTCCTCATGCTCTGCTGATTCCAGTGGAAAGCAGCCCCGCAGCGACAGCAGGGACAGAGCCTGTCACAGGTCCTGCTTCTGCTGGCTGTTGTGGCTCTGAGAACACCTTCACACTGCACTGTGACACTGGGCAGAGCTCAGGGCAGCAGGGCTGGAGCACGACAGGTGTGGGATAGTGAGAAACCAGGGGTCTGCTGAAAGGGGAGCAGAGCGAATGATATGGGCTTGGAAGAAGGCATCTTTTAGAGCTGATTTAGTGTTCAAGGTGGAATGGGGCTGTTGCTGGGGGCTCAGCAGGTCCTGCTCTGCCCATCTTGGCAGAACAGACAAGCCAAGGAATTAGACTGGGCTGAATGAGGGGGGAATGTGATTTCATAGAATCATCCCTGAATAGTTTGACTGGGAAGGGACCTTAAAGCTCATCCAGTGACATTCCCTGCTATGGGCAGGGACACTGTCCACTATCCCAGGCTGCTCCAAGCCCCAGTGTCCAACCTGGCCTTGGACACTGCCAGGGATCCAGGGGCAGCCACAGCTGCTCTGGGAACCCTGTGCCAGGGCCTGCCCACCCTCCTAGGGAGGAATTCCTTCCCAGTATCCCATCTGTCCCTGCCCTCTGGCAGTGGGAAGCCATTCCCTGTGTCCTGTCCCTCCATTCCCTGTCCCCAGTCCCTCTCCAGCTCTCCTGGAGCCCCTTTAGGCCCTGGAAGGGGCTCTGAGGTGTCCCTGGAGCCTTCTCTTCTCCAGGTGAGCACCCCCAGCTCTCCCATTCTGGCTCCAGAGCAGAGGGGCTCCAGCCCTTGGAGCATCTCCATGGCCTCGTCTGGACTCTCTCCACAGCTCCAGGTCCCTCCTGTGCTGGGTTCCATGGCTGGAGCAGCTCTGCAGGTGGGGCAGAGTGGCAGAATCTCCCCCTCCCCTGCTGCCCACACCGGGGGCTCAGCCCAGGGCAGGGGGAGTTCCAGGGTTGGGGCAGGTCCAGCCCTCACCCACCAGCACCCCAAAGTCCTTGTCCCAGGGCTGAGCAGGTACAGGAGGAAGAACAGGATCAGCAGGCAGACTCAGCCCCAGACTCTGCCTGTGCAGAACACACTGGTGACACAGAGAAACAAGAACTGGAAAAAGGGCATTTTCCTTCCCTTTTGCTCATCCTTAGTATTCTCTCCAAACCAGCACAGCCTCCCATGGGCAGGAAGCCCACCTGGTAATGGGGCATCTGTCATTCTTGCATTAGGTGGTGCAGCATGAAGGACTGGGCACTGACAAAACATCAAACCCAAGTCAGACCTGCAGTACAACCCCCAAAATCTTTGGCACAGTGGCTGTGTGAGGCAGTTCCTGCTGCAGTTCCTGCCACAGCAGGGCTTGCTTGTGGAGAGCTCAGCTCATTCCAGCACCCCGGCAGATGCATTTACTGACCACAGAGGCCTCCTTTCCTCAGCAAGTACAAGTTGTACTTGTAGTCTAAATAGCTCAGGTGGGACCTTGTGATGGCCTGGGAGCCCTTGGGACATCTTGGGGCAGTGCCACACAGGAAATGGAGCAGGTATTATTCCACAGAGCACACATGCAGAGCTGGAGGTAAACTGCCCTGGGCTGTACAGCACTACAGCCACTGCTAAACTGTTTTACAGCCAGAAAGATCTCTTTATTTTAAAAGGCACCATCTTCTGAGTGCTTTCTGTCCCACATTCATATTTTGCAGTTCTCTTTTGCTTCAGTTTCAGCCTGGTTGCCTCAGTTTGTTGATGACTTGCCACATTCCATCAGACATGTTCATTTCCTTCTGCAGAAAGCAACTTCCAGGTGCTGTTCAGCCCCCCAGCTCCATGCTATAAACCAAATAAAGCCCTTTGGGAATGTCCCAGGAGAATCTTCAAACCAGGGCAAACCACATATGTGTCAGCTGAGGGAAGCTTGTCACAGAGGAAGAGGTGAAATACTCATATAATGATGCTGTGCCTCAAAGTTTCCCTGTTTTCTCACTCAGGATACTTCTCACCAGGCCTCAGATGTCTGCAAGATCTGATCTTGTTTTGTGTTTCAGGAAAAGTGCAAATTGGAGAGGGAAATTCTGAAATGGGTCCAGAAATACGACACAGACATGACAGAAAAACAGGTATTGGCTTTAAGTGCTTTGCTGTGCCATGAGGTGATTTGCTGGGTAGATTCCTGTCCAAAGGGACACATGGCTCTTACCCAGGAGGCCATGGAAGCGAGAGGCAGTTCTGCACCCAGGCAGAACTACAGAAAAGGGAGCTTTGCCCTGCTGTGTGTCCAGGAGTCCTCTGCTGCTCTGGCTTTAGGAAAAGTTACAGCCACTGCTAAATCCCACAATATCTGGGGGAAAATGGGTCACCATGTTCTGTCTGGGATGTCCACCTGATGGCAGAAAGCAGGTTTTTCAGTTTTGCTGCAATTCTCAATCCTCATGGCTCTAACTGGTATCCAAATCCTGCTGAATCCTTGGGGGATGTGCTGGGTGTTAAGAAACCCAACAGCCTGCACCTAGCTGAGCCATAAGAGGCTGAGGGTCACATCAACACCCCCAAAACTTACTCTGGGAAGGCCCTGGTGGCTTTCCTGTTCTTGCAGTATTTATGGGGGTGGATTCTTTCCAGAGCAAAAGGCAGGGAGGAGCCTGAAAGCTGCTGCTAATTGTAAGGAATGATCTCCCCTATCATATGTTTAATAATGGGATTATTTTGGTTTCCTGCCCATGGAGAGGCAGGAGCCCCATGTTTGGGGCAGATTTGTCAAGGCAGACCCACCCTCACACTGCTGGTTCTCCAAATCTTCTGCTGTGGGAGCATTTTTCAGGGGAGCATCAAGGGACCCAGCATCTCATGAAATTCCCCGGGTGCTGGGGAATTTCATCTTCCTTTTGAATCCCTTTGGAAAGGCTGCAACCAGCTGAGGTTCCGTGGCTTTAGGACCCTTCAGGACCCTCACCTGGGCATGTGGGGAGGAGCTGCTGTCCCTGATCCCTGCTGTCCTGCCAGGCTACATACGATGAGGTCCAGGCTGTGTACAATGAGGAGAAGGAGCAGTTGTCTGTGCTGATGGAGAAACACGCGCTGCTGCTCCAGGAGTACACCGAGATTGAGGAGGAGCGCAGGGTGCTTAAGGGGAAGGAGGAGGAAGCTGCACGGGAAGAGGCCAGGAAGAACAATGCTGCCACCTGCATCCAGGCCTTCTGGAAAGGCTACTTGGTGAGGTCCATCTACAAGCCAATACTGAAGAAGGCCAAGGGCAGGGGTAAGGGCAAGGGCAAGGGCAAGGGCAAGAAATAAAGTCCTAAATCCCTTTACTCTCCCTGGCAAAGCTGCTGTGTCTGAGCTCTTCCAGATAAAAGCATTGAATTGTTAAGTTTGGAAAAGACTTTTTAGATCACCAAGTGAAGCCAGTACCACCATGTTCACCACTAACTCATGTCCTCAAGTGCCACATCTACATGTTTTATTTCCAGGGATAGTGACTCTACCACTTCCCTTGGCAGTCTGTCCCAGGGCTTTAGGAGCCTTTCCATGAAATAAGTTTTGTTAATATTTAATATAAACATCCCCTGGCACAACTTGAGGCAATTTTCTCTCATCCTGTCACGTTCTGTTTGTGTGGATTTGACAGCCCACTACTGACTTTAGGACCTTACTTGTGGCCTCCCTTCCCAGGAGAGAGCAGTAGCACTGGTGAGGCCCCTCTCTCCTCAGACATGGCCAAGGAAGGTGTGTTCCCTTCTTGGCAGCCACAAGAGATACTGGGATCCATCAGACTTTGGGAAGTTGGTACCCATGTGGATAGTTTGGGTTGTAGTTACATCAAGAAGTACATTCCCTGTGAAGATAGGCTTCAGTCCCCAAACACCAACAGCCTCCAGGGAGACCTTTCCACAGCCAGAGAGAGGGGAGGGTTAGATGGGATATTGGGAAGGAATTGTTCCCTGTGAGAGTGGGCAGGCCCTGGCACAGGGTGCCCAGAGCAGCTATGTCTGCCCCTGGATCCCTGACAGTGTCCAAGGCCAGGTTAGACAGGCCTTGGAGCAGCCTGGGACAGTGGAAGGTGTCCCTGCCCAGGGCAGGCAGTGGAACTGGGATGAGCTTTAATGTCCCTTCCTACCCCAACACATTCCATGGCTCTCTGAAAAGCAGCCTTTGGAGCCCAAAACACTCTCAGGAGTGGCCCCACAGGCTGCCTCAGTGTCCCCAGAGTGCCTGGCTGGAGGAGTCTCCAGGAAGGAATCGCTCCCCTCGCTCCAGAGGGGCAGGAGCTCAGCCCAGAGCAGCGCATGGAGTGTCCCTTCATCCTTGGAGCTGCCCAGCCTGGATCCTGAGGCTTGGAGCCCAGTGCCCTCTCTGCAGAATTCCCAGGGCTGGGGAAGCCTCCTGAGCCCTTGGCATGGCTGGGACAGTGTGTGAAGGTATTGGGTGAGGATAATGGGATCAGGGGGATTAGAGTGGATCAGGCAGATGAGTGAGACATGATCTATGATGGAAGAGGAGTGGGAATGAAGGAGAGAGAATAAAGGGGAAGGGGAAAGGGAAAAGGGAAGAAGGAATGAGGAAGGGGATAAAAAGGCTGAGAAGAGAAAGCGGAATGGGAAGAACCCTCAGCAGACATGGGGACACCTGTCCGGGCAGCACTTGCCACAGGCGTCCACACTGCCCTGTGGAGTGCACAAAATCCAGGCCTGTGTGCTGCTGGAGGGAGCAGGTGAGCAGGATGGGACTTCTCCTCCCAACAGGGCAGGCAGCACTCAGGAGCATTTTTTACGGGAAGATTTATACGGAACAATTTTCAACCTCCCCCGCCCCAGCCCCCCGGCACGAAATGGCGGCGGGGGGGGCCAAAATGGC
>VZTB01017810.1:290899-307213 GCA_013397245.1 Thryothorus ludovicianus | reverse complement strand
GAGCTGCCGGCCATGAGCGCCGAGCCGGGCGGCCGCGGCGGCGGGGGCCCGGCGGGGGGACCGCCCGCCGCCCCCCCGGGCTCCGACACCTACAAGGGGTGGCTCTTCAAGTGGACCAACTACCTGAAGGGCTACCAGCGCCGCTGGTTCGTGCTCAGCAATGGGCTGCTCAGCTACTACAGGTACCGGGGCCGGGGGGCGGGCAGGGGCCGCCAGGAGCGGGAGACGGACGGCGGGGGCTGCTCTGTTGCACAGCGAAGATCGCCTCGTAGTGCTTAGTTTGGGCTTTGTTTACTCTTTTAAAGCCAAACTCGGGTTTTGATCCTGCAGAGCCGCGGCGGGGTCCGGTGCAGGGCAGCGGGGCCCCGGGATGATGGAGCGCCCTGGGTCTCCCATCCTTCTCTCTCTCCATCCCTCCGCTCCGGGTGCAGCAGCTCCGGCTGCTACAGCTGCCCAAATCGCAACCTTCCGGCCAAACATCCCAACCCCTCCTCCCTTAGCTGTGTAACCTGCTGCTGCTGTACCCTGCCAGAGCCTGGGAATCCTTCCCCCAGCAGTGCCCGTGGCCGCGGGCGCTGCAGTGGCGGTGGAAGGATGGCCTGGGATGTTTGTGCTGGGAATGTTGGGCTTGGGAAGTCAGCCCAGGCTGGGCGCTTCGCTCCTGGGGGAGGGAAGGAAGCTCCAGCAGGGATTGCGAGCCGTGCTTGGCTTCCTGCGCTGTCTGACGCGGTGGGTTTGTGCAGACGGGCTGTGGGCTCAGCGAGGAGCGTGTCAGACACCCCGAGGCTGCGAGCCTCAATCCAAAGCGGTGTCATCTTTGTAGCATCTCTTGTGATGCTTGTCTCACTTGGGTGGTGAAAATGCAGACGTGGATGTTGGTGTTTCTATCCTCCAGGAAGGTGTCCTTGTCTATGGCAGGGAAGTGGAACGAGAGGAGCTTTAAAGTCCCTTCCCGCCCAGACCATTCAGGGATTCTGTGATTTGGATTGTGTTCTTGTCACTTGGAACACGAATGCTCTGTCAGCCTCAGTGTTGTGCAGCAGATGTTGGCTGTACTTCAGGGCACGGAAACAATCCTGGATATTAGAGGTAGTTGAGCTTTATAAAATAATAAGTCTTTAAAGTGCCCTGCCCCCTGAGACAGGAATTCTCTGTAAAGGTTGTGCCCAAGCTGTTTTTCCTCCCGACATAAAGTTCATCAGCTGATTTCCTCTCAGCTCCAGCTGCTGACATGTAGCCTGAAGCAGATCACAGAGCTCCATCTCCCTGTCAGATGGGAATATAAACTCTTCCAGCTCTAAGAGAGACCTGGAACCTGGGTCCTGGGGTTGGACCACAGCAGGTAACAGTGCAGTAGGTAAATGATGTGTTTATCTACTTGGAGTTGTTGAAAACCCTCAAAGAACTTAAGCCAAAACAACCTCCCCCCAAAAAATGTAATTACCTCTCAGTAATTCAGCTAATTTACTGTAATCCTTTCTGGAATGCCTTAACTCCTCTCAAAAAGGCTGTTGGAGTTTAACATCCCACTAGTAACCATGTCAGAATATTATTTTTACGTGTTGATGCCAAGTCTGTCATGAGCAAACAAGTGGTTTTCTTCAACAATTATTTTAGCTGGGAACAACCAGGTTTATTTTAAGACCATTTGATCTGTTTTAGGCTGAAACAACAAACAGAAACACCCAAAGAAATTATTCTGAGCAGCATGTGAAGGAGTTGAAACTTTGTGAAGCTTTCAGGCAAGGCAGACCTTCAGCAGCTGCTTGAGGAAAGGGATGCTGGAGGGTTTTGTGCTTCTTTTCATCTCAGGGCTTGATGACAACTGAATTAATTTGGTTGTGAGTCAGGAGTACAAAAATACAGTGCAGAACACGTGGTGAAGTCTTTCTTAAGTGGAGAAAAGCCTCCATGATACTGTTCAAAACCAGCGCTCTGGAATAGTGGCTGTGTCAGCTTGAATTGCTCATCTGGGAGCACTCCTGGGAGACAGTCTGGGGTGAAAAGTGGCAATTCTGTTTTGATACGAGTTCTAGCTCCATGGCAGGAGCCAGGCAGGTGTCAGGCTGCTGCCTGTTCACTGATAAAGAGCATGTGTCTATATATGTTTGTCTGTGTTCTATAGAGGTCTCTGGCATTCTGAGAGTCACGGGTCTTGCTCTCTGCTGGCTCTTGGTGTTCATCTCAGCTCAGCAGGCCCACACCAGGAGTCTCCTTTCCTGCCCTTGCAGGTGAACTGCTGTGCTCTCCTTGTGTCCTTTGTAGCTGCACAGCCCATCTGATTTAGCTGTGGCTGCTCAGGAGTAGCTTTGTAGGAACTTCATTTTTCTTGCCTGCTAAAATCATCTAAACTGGGAAAGCTGCCCCATGGTGCCCAAGCTGCCTCCTTGCTTGGATTGATTTCATTCCAGGTTGAAGCTTTTTGTTCCATTTGGATTTCCTGCCACTTGCTCTTTAGCTTTAAACCCCATCCTGTCACGTTGCCTGGGAGGATTTTGGTTTGCAGAGTTGAGCTGCTGAAATCCTGGGTGTCCCCTTGGTGTCCCTGGTGCTGCTGCTGTGTGAGTGGGTGCTGTGCCATCCTTTGGAGCTGTTCTGAGGGGTTTGCTCCAGCAGCCAAGTGCGATGCCTGTTTGCTGCCCAGTTGGTTTCACAGGGACAGTTTGCTGAATTAAAGCTTCTAATTACAGCGTTTTTCCCAAATGGAGCATTTAAAGCCTCCTGTAGCTTTGCTACATCAATGAAGACATCAAGTCTTGCTGCCAGGGAAACTTCACGTGCCTTTGCTTTGTATTCCCTGCTCTGAACCTGTGAAAAATAACAACTGCAGGGAATTCTTGAGGAGCTCCTGTGCAGTACCCTCCTCTGGAGTGATGTATGTAGGTTTAGGAAGTTCCTAAATCCACAGCAATATGGTTGGACTATTTTACTTGCCCTTGATTGTTCCTCCTGGGTTGTTTTTCACCAAGTTTTTTGGCTGATTCAATGATGCTGGCGTGGGCAGGCAGTTTGGGGATGCAGGACTAGTCTGCTTGACTTGCTAATGATCCAAACTCTCTCTCTGAACTCCTCTTGCAGGCTGCCACTCAGATTTATCATTATCTATAATTAGCGGCTCTGTATGGGAGAATCTAATCACCTTGAACAGATAAGTGTTTTCAAGGAGATTAGAGAGGATCTTCAGGTCAGTGTTATTCATCAAAGATTGGTGTTGGCTCATGTGACCATGGATGCTCCGGGAGTGTTGTGTTCTCCCAGCAGCTCCTCGACCTTTCTAAGAGCTCTGGGATGTGTTGGCTCCTCTGTGGGATGGGCTGGAGCTGGGTACCTGTGGGTTGGGTGTCTGGAGAGCCTTCAGCAGTGCTTTGTGTGGGCTGTAATGATGAAAGCAAGGACAAATGGAGAGGGGGAAACCATGTCATTGTTGGTAAGGGAAAGGCTTCTCCATCAAGCAGCATTAACTCCCCTCTTAAGCAGTGATGGGTGCCTGGGGCACTTTAGCTGTCTTGTCTGGGTCATCCTGCAGCTCATTTCTCTGGAAAAGCCATGTTTCACAGAGCAGCATCCTTCGTCAGCTCTGTTTATCCAGCAGTTAACTCTTGGTTGGCATCATAAGGGCTTGAGCACAACCTATAGGTTTTTTCACTGTTTCTTATGCTGAGACTGCCCTGAAAGCTGAGGAGGGGAGTTCAGGAAGGAGCTTGAAAATCACTGCTAATGGTAGAGATGTGGGGGGATTGAGGGAGCCCAGGAGAGACCTCTGGGAGCCTCTGATCCAAGTGTTCCCTTCCCCCAGCACTGCCAAGGCCACCACTGACCCATGTCCCCAAGCGCCACTTCCACATGGCTTTTGAACCCCTCCAGCAGTGGGGACTCCAGCACTGCCCTGGGCAGTTGTGCCACTCTGACCACCCTTTCCATGAAGAAATTTCCCCAAAATCCAACCTGAACCTCCCCTAGTAGCACATGAGGCTGTTCCTTCTTATCCTGTCCCTGTTCCCTGGGAGCAGAGCTTGACTCCCCTCACTGCCCCCTCCTATCAGGGAGTTGTGCAGAGCCACCAGGTCCCTGTTGAGCCTCTCCAGCTCCCTCAACTGCTCCTCATCACACTTGTGCTCCAGCCCCCGAAATCTCCAAGATGTGAGCTTGCAGAGCCTCTCCAGGCCCCTCTTCCAGCGTTGGACCACCCTTGGAGGGGAAAACTTTTCCTTACATTTAGCTTGTACAGATAAAATGATAGAATGAGGCAATGTGCTCTTCTGGAATGATTTTTGTGACACCCTGTCCTTCTGCAGACAAGTCCTGGAGTATTTGTCTCTCTTTGGGTGCTGGAGTGTGCAGGTTTCCAGGGCAGCTCTGCAGCTCCTGGTGACTTTGAGCTGCTTGTTTTTAAACAGTGATGAATAACTGGTGTTCCCAGTCAGCTTGTTTTGCCATGGCACTCTGGATCCATATGGTGCTTTGCAGTTGCTCCTTGTTATTTGCCCATTCTAGAGGCAGCTCCTTGCTGTGCTTTGTCCCTGGGGACATGGTGCTGCCACAGCTCCGTGGGGACACTGCAGTCCCCTGACACTTGAGGGATGCTGTGGGGTGGGGAGAATGATGCTCTCTGGGCTGTTGATTGCAGCCTGGATTGCTCTGCTCCCAGTTTAGTGCTGTGGAGGAGGTCAGGCTCGCTTGAATCCAAACAGCAACCTCTGCTGACTGCAGGAGGGTGTGAGACATGGATCTTATCCTTAAGGATGTTTCCATCATGGTTTGGTTATTAGTGCTGGGTGAGGGGATTTACAGCTGTTGCCTGGTTCTGTTTGCTGGTTGCAAACTGTGACAAGAGCCATGAAATATCTTTCTACTTTATTTCTATGGATATAATCTTCATTTGGCTAGATGGGATTGATATCATCCCTCATCCCATCCCTGCAAGTGTGCCAGGCCAAGTTGGATAGGGCTTGGAGCAGCCTGGTCTTGTGGAAGGTGTCCCTGTCCATGGCAGGGGAGTGGAACCTTTAAGAACCCTTCCCACCCAAACCATTCCATGATTCTGTACTGCCCAAATACTTAATTTGATGCAATTGTAGAAGAAATAAGTGTTTTGTCTTGTGCAGAACTAAACTTTGAGGGGGCAGAGCACTCTGGATTTGTGTGGAAGCACAGCAGCTTGTGCTATTGTCTCGATATTGGTCACGTGAGGATCCCTCGGGTAGCTTGGCTCACATGGCAGGTTTCACTCCTGGAGCTGTTTGCAGGTATGGAGGATGTTTATGGGCTCAGCTGCCTGGGTCCTTACCTGAGTGAGGTGCCTGTTACCCCTTTCTGGTGTCCCCTGGTCCAGCGTCCCTTGCTGGAGCACACACTGGTGTAGTTCTGCTTTGCTGTCCCAGGCAAGGGCAGGGGTTCCTTGTCCAGCCCTGCATCTCCCACACGCTGCTGGAGCTCCCTCAGCTCTGCTGGAGTGGGACAGCAGGAGCTGTGCTCACCTTTAGGAGCAGAGTTGGTTTCGGCTGGCTCCTGCTCCAGGATATCCACGGCTGTGTTCCCCCCTGGAAAACCCTTGCCAGCCCTTGGTCTGTCTGCTGTCATGTTGCTCCAGGAGCAGGATGGCTGTCCTTTGCCTGCAGAGGTGACTGGCATCACCTGCCTCTTCCTGCCTGCCTTTTTCCAGGGAAATATCTATTCAGCTCTGACTTGGCTTGCTCCAATTACAGGTTTAAGTTGGTGCTTGTATGGCCTGTCATCCTCTGTACCCACAGTGAGTCACTGGAGAAGGAGCTGATCCTTCTTGTCAGGAGTATTGTGAGGAACCTGTTGTGCTTTTCCATGCACTATCCCTTGTATCCTGCCTCATTTTACACTGAAAAGTAGTTTCCAATCAGTGCAATGTGCTCTGAACTCACCTCTGAGCGACGATGACATTCATTATCTGTAGATTGAGTTATGCTGCAGCAGGTCAGACTGCTGAGCTTCTCTGTATTTCATGCTTGTGTATCAGTTGTTGTAGCTGGGTAACTCAGCCTGAAGTGTTATCAGTGATATCAGAGTCCTCTTCTCCCTGTAGGTCTGTTCAGCTGATGGCCAACAGCTCAGGTTGTCACCCTGAAATGTGAGTTGTCCCAGCCTGCTGTCAAGAGGGCAGGCAGCATCCTGGAGATTTATTCCTAAATAAGATATGCTTCCAAACCTGAGCTAACTGGAGGTGTTAAATATCCCTTCAGGTCCTCATTATACTGTTTAATTATTGTAGCAGTTCCTACAGCACCATGGCAGGGATCTTTCTACGCTTTGCGTCAGCCTTTGTTTGGTTTCGATCAAAAAGCTTGTTTAATAATTAATGACATAATATTCCCGTGTCTGCTGGCTGCTGGCTGGGCAGGCAGAGCTGAGCTGGAGGAGGGCAGAGCTGGGTGTGTGTGGTGCTGGGGCAGTGGCTGCTGACTCACAGCCGTGTGTGCAGGGCCGGTGCCGAGCCTTGGGCTGCAAACGGATCAACGCCGGAATGAAACCTGCAGATGGGGAGCGTGGGACTGCGTGTCCCCGGAGCTCTGCGATGAAAGCAGAACAAATGGGAGCAAATCTCCTCTTTGGTCCCTTTCCAGGCGCTTGGGATTTGCTTCCCCCTCTGCAAGGCAGGGCTCCTGGCAGGGCTGTTTTGTACCTGGCTGTGCTGTCCCCAGGTGATGCTGCTCCTCGCTGTGAGCATCGCTGTGGGGTTGGAGCTGCTCACAGCTCACATTGTGACACGGGCACTGATGGAGCTGCTGCTGTGTCAGCACTGGTGACTGTGGCCAAACCCGTTGTCACCTCTGTTTTCCCTGCCCTTCCTTTCACACCAAGCTGAGTTAGTATCCACTNTTTTTTATTTTTATCTAACTCTTCAAGGCTATTTCTGCTTTGAATCACGACCGGATAGATGTATGTCCCTGCAGTGACTCAGGGGGAGGTGCTTCACTCCCTAAAAATAGTCCTAATTCTCCAAATCTTTCTGGATGAGAGCACTGTCTGGGCACGCGTGGCTGTTAAAGCAGCTCCTGCAATGCATGTGGGGGTAAATATGGTGAAGTGGGAGTCAGTGCCTTTCTCTTTTCCTTCTTTAACACAAAGCAGTGATTCTTAATCTGTTATTAATAGCTAAAGCAGGTTTCTTCTAGGGACATTATAAGAAACAGAGCAGGAAAATGTTGTCCTTGGGGTCTGCTGGTTGTGTATTGCTCTTGTAAGGCCTTCTTACTTCAGTCTGATTGATAGGCACAGACACCTCAATACTGTGGCTGGGTGGGCTCTCAAAAAACAGTGAGCTCTCCTTCCCATGGCACAGCCATGGATGTGACAGCAGGGTGGGAGCCAAGCTCCTCTGGGGAGCTCCTGATGCTGGTGATGTTCAGGTCCATGGCTTAGTTTCCTCAGGGATGCTCCCAGAGATGTGGGGCTGTGTGTGCTGTGTTCCAACTGTGCCATGTTGCTGTTCCCAGCTGACTTGGTGCTTTGTGCCTGTCACTCACCCCAGCACAGAATTAGAGTATTTGTCGCAGCAGCAAATATCCATGGCAACTAATTCCTCAGCTCTGGAAATCTTCACGATTTTTGAGGTTTTTCTTTTTCTGTGAAATGCACAGGGGTGGTTCCACAAACTTTTTTTTTCAGGTCTTCTGCAACTGTCAGGAGTGGTGGCTCTTCTTGGAAGCGCTTGAAAAATACACCGATCCCAGTTCGGAAGATGGGGTGAGTTTGGGTGGATTTGGCTGGAGCATGGACATGGGTGACTGGGATGTGCTCGTGGCAGCGGGACACAGACATGCCCCTCCTCTCCAGGCCTATGCAGGAGTGGAGACCAGATTAAAGAAGCACATTTTTGTCTTCAAGATGTGGAGATGCTGCACAGCAGGTGGGGGTGGCAGCTGTGCCCACAGCTCGTGAGGAGTCAATGAAGTTATGTCAGGGGAGGTTTAGGTTGGATTTTAGGAAAAGGTTCTTCCCCTTGAGGGTGCTGGGTGCTGGGCACTGCCCAGGCTCCCCAGGGAATGGACATGGCCCTGAGACTGCCAGAGCTCCAGGAGCATCTGGACAGCTCTGCCAGGGATGCCCAGGGTGGGATTGTTGGGGTGTCTGGGCAGGGCCAGGAGTGGGACTCAGTGATCCCTGTGAGTCCCTTCCTACTCAGGAGATTCCATGATTCTGTGTCAAGTTTCAGCATTTGGTTTGAAGCCCCTTTTGGAGGCCTCTGTCCGGGAGTGCTCGGGTAGTGCCTGCTGTCAGGAGTGTGTTCTCCAGCATCCTCATCCTTTGTTCCTGGAAGACTGAGACCTTCCATCTTTGCTGTTTCCAAGCATGCACATTCCTGTGACTGATGCTGGATGCTGTTTATCCACTGTTTATTATTCCCAAGTTGGCACTGCAGTGTTTCCCAGCAGGGCTTGTGGAGCAGAAGGCACTGCAGATTTATAGTGTGTGGTCAGGTGGAACCATGGCTTTATTTTATCCCAGCAGAGTTTTCCATTCCTTGTCAGCTGGGTTGCTGTGGTGTATCCTGGGGAGAGTCTGCTTGAGGGTCCCTGGCTTTGCATCTCTGCTGGGATGGAATTTTTATAAGCAGGAGGAAGAGAGTGCTCAAACTAAAAGTAATTCTGTTATGGTACAAAGGTGACAGTCATCTTAATACTGCATAATTTACATTTGGCACATGTGGCACACTATCAGCTCCCACTTGCAATTGTACACAACATTCAGGACTCCCTTTGGGAGCTGGGATGGTGGTGGTGCTCCAGTTAGCTGTATCCTCCAGGCATTGATTAGGAGTACATATAATTTGATTGGTTTTTGGTAGCTGTGATAAGATCACAGTTCATTAGTTGCAGTATTTGCTGTGTAATGTGGTTATTAACGGGTGAGTGCCCTCGTGGCTGGGCTGTGGGTGATGCCAAGTGGAGCAGAGAGGTCACAGGTCTGGGTTTCAGAGGGACTGACAGGCTGGAGCAACAGGGTGATGGGAACCCTGTGATGTTCAGCAGAGGCAAACATCAGCCCTGCTCTGGGGCTACTGCTTGAAGCGTCTTTGCAGAGGAGCTCCTGGGGACAAGAAGGTGACCAGGAGTGACCAGAGGTCAGTGGTGGCTTTGGCTGGTTAGCAGAAGTGTTGAGGGAAGGGACTGTCCCCTCTGCTCAGCAGAGGAGTGCCCTGGGGTGCCCTGTCTGCGCCATCAGTCTAATTTGGGGTCTGCCAGGATGAGGCTGGAGCAGAGGAGACAGGGAGACCCCCAGTTCCACAGGTGGAGGATGTGGGAGAGGACAGAGTCCAGAGCCTGACTCTGCTCATGGCAGGGTGAGCACGTGGGAAATCCTGTGTGGACACATGAAAGCATGTTGACTTGGAAGTGAGAATTGAATACTGGGATAGGGATCTGGAGAGGTGCAGGGAATTCATGGCAATTCCAGCTGTGGATAGGCAGGGTCCTGAGCAGCCTTGTCTGAATGCAGATGCTCAGGAGACTGGACCTGATGCCTCTGAGGTGCCTTCCAGACACATTTCGTGGACCATTCTATGATTATTTCTGACCCTTTTTGTGAGTTTGCCTTCAGCTCTCTGGATGCTGCTAGGGGATAAGGAAAAGCTGTGTCCTGTCTATGGTTTGTTGTGTCAGTGCCAGAACAAGCCCTGTGATTTCTGTGTCTGAACTCTTCAGGCTGTTCCACAGACCATCCTCCACTTCCACAGCACTCTGTCTTGAGGGAGGAGCTGCCTGACACTGGGACAGCTTGAGGATTGGCAAGCCAAATTTATGGGATTAAGCTGTGATTTACTCCTCTATCAGGCTTTTATCTGTTAAAGCTCATTATAAGTACAGTGTTTTGCTGGAACACTTGGGGAGGCAAAGACCTAGTGGTGTTTCTGATCCTTTTAGGAGTGGGATTGGCTTAGGAGCTGATGGACAGGAATTTTTGTAGTTTTTTGCTTGTGCAGTCTCTGGGATGTCCCAGCTGGGTGCTGCCCTGGGACTGTTTTTCTCAGGAACCTGCTTTTTTTTTTTGAGTATGCGCTGGGTGAGGCATCTGCCTCTTCCTCCCTGTCCCCTTCCTTTTCACCACAAGGAAAGAAGTAAAAATTTTACTTCAAAGTGGAAAAACCTATGGATGCAAGCTCCTTGGAAATTTGATTTTAAATTTGAAAGTTGACTTGCAGAGGTCTGGAAATTTGTGCTTTGTTGCTCTGTAACAAGCGTATTTTCCCTCCTTACAGTTGCAGACATCCAGCCTGGAATTGTCACTTGTAAGTACCTTGAGAGGCTGCAGCTGTATCCCAGCACAGATAAGGTCTGTAATTACTGGATGGGATTGAGTTCTGTTCTACAATTGCAGCCCTAAGGTGCCTTTGCAGTGCAGGAATGAAACCTCTGGCTGCCCATAGCTGATATTTCCCATTTTTGGAATGCTGTAGGTTACTTTAAGCACAAAGCACACACTGGGAGAATGGGATTGATCCCGTCAGGATTTGTAGGTTTGTACAATTGATTTCTAAGTAACCTGAGCAGGCTTAAGGGTTGTGAGAATCACATTCTGCAGGCAGTGGAGACTGAGAGCTTTACTGAGGAATGCCTGTGGATGCTGCAGGGGAGGCAGTGATGCATTTGTAGGAAGCAGTGAGATCGTGGCAAGGAGCATCTTTCTGTCATGAGGCTGTGGTGCCAGGCCTGGGGTGTCACAGGGTCAGGCTGGGGGGAGAACAAAATCTTTGATCATAGAAACATGCAATGGCCTGGGTGGGAAGGACCTTAAACCCCATCAAGTGCCACCCCCTGCCATGGGCACCTTCCACTGTCCCAGGCTGCTCCAGCCCTGTCCAGCTTGGCCTTGGACACTGCCAGGGATCCAGGGGCAGCCACAGCTGCTCTGGGCACCCTGTGCCAGGGCCTGCCCACCCTCCCAGGGAACAATTCCTGCCCAATATCCCATCTGTCCCTGCCCTCTGGCAGTGGGAAGCCATTCCCTGTGTCCTATCCCTCCATCCCTTGTCCCAAGTCCCTCTCCAGCTCTCTTGAAGTCCCTTCAGGTCCTGGAAGGGGCTCTGAGAGGTGTCCCTGGAGCCTTCTGTCTTCCAGGTTGAACAATTCTTTCAGCTTTACTGTAGTGAGATTAATGTTGGCAATTTGGTCCAAGGTGTTGCCATGAAGATTTACATTTTCTGTAGTTTTAGGAAGAGCAAATTTGTAAAAGTAGCTAAAACACCAATATTAAGTCAGGCATTACCCTGAAGTGAGGCATCCTCATGGGTACAGAGGGAATGAGAGTTTTGTTTGACATTCAGGACACCATTTTCCAGCTATTTCTGCTGTTTTCTGTTTGCCTTATGAAGGAAATAAGTAGTGAGCCCTTTGTCCCATGGGGCAGGTACATAAACTCCACTATAGCATTACGTGTAGCTTTAATTTCCAAGTTCAAAAGACATCATTGCCATTCTACTGTATAATAGAGCATTGTGCCATTAGATGTAGTCTTAATTTACTAATTGATTTCCTTATGGAACTGCTGGTTTGATGTAAACCCAGCAGAGGTGCTTGAAATCCCTGTGTAGGATTAGTGCAGTCCTGTGATGGCAGTTTGTGGGGGCACATCCTGCTGCTGCACCTTTATCCCTTCACACAACCTCACGAGAAGTGTTTGTGCTGTGCCAGGTCTCTATAAAAAGAATCTGCTCCCGTGTGCAAGTGTTGGAGTCGGAACAGCTTAGCTGAAGTGAGCCTGGATGTGATGTGATCCTGCTCCCTCACTTGGGAAAAGGGCATTGTGCTGCTTTTCACTGCTCTGTGCTCCTTAATATCATAGAGCCATGCAATATCCCAAGTTGGAAGGGACCCACGAGGATCATTGAAGCCCAACTCTTGGAATATGTTCCTCAGGGAGAATTCCTTACAGTGGCCTGGCTTCTGTCCCCTCTTACACCATTTTTTAAAATCTCTAATAACATAAAAATAGATACAAAATCGAAGGTTTAAACCTGCTTTTCTTCCTGCAGAAGATTAAAGAAATAAAAATGGAGTGGGTAAAAAAAAAAAAAGATTTTTCAAGCAGTTTGATGGATCCTGGAAGAAAGGAGGAGGATGATCACAGCTTTATTTGTCCCCTGCATTAAATCCTGCTTGGGAAACCAGCTGAGCACTGGACTCTGTTCCTCTGCAGCTCAGCTGGCTTCTTCTTTCTGTCTTGGGACACTTCCTGTGTCCTCTCTTGTGTGCTTTGGGCTCCTTTGGTGGAATCCTTCCAGCTGCTGAACCTTGTCAGGGTGAGACCCCCACGGCTGAGGGTTCTGCTGGGGAGATGGGCCATGAGCCCCTTCTTGGAGTCATTCAAGGAGCACATGGGTGCAGAGAGTGGCTTCTAGGCCAAGCTTGGCCTTTTATCTGTTTAAAATTTTTTATAAATAGGTCCTCTTTACCACATGGGAGTTTAAAACTGGAGAGCAACATTCCTGCTGTTGGCTGGAGGAGATGAACAGCTTTGGGAAAGCTCCGGAGAGTTGGATTGCTTGTGGTGCTGGCTGCACTTCTGGTGTTTGTTTGTTGTCTCACACCTCACTTGGAGCGTGGATCAGTGCACAGATCCTGCTGGGACACGTGGCAAATGTCTCTCTGCTTCTCCCATTTTCCCTGTTTTCCTGCACTGGCAAAGCACCCAGCCTGTGTGTGGTACCTCTCTGCTTCCTTTCCTCAGGAGGGATTTGTCCTGAAGAGCAGCCAGAACCTTGCATTCTGTCCCAGCAGTCTGGTTTTGCAACTGTTGGAGAGGCAGGGGAGGAGGTGTTCTGTGGGAGGGAGCATTGGATGCGGCTCCTGTGGAAGTGAAAGATGCTGAGGGCTAAAAATAAACCATTCCCAGGCCTGTCCCTGTGATAGGAGCTGCTGGACACAAGCTCTCAGGGACGGAGGCTTTTAATGTCCTCTGTGAAGCACCAGTGGAGTTTTGGGACCTCCTGGCACAATTCTGCAGCTTCCCAGGCACCTGAGCAGCTGAGGGGGTTGTGGAGTTGTCTGGCCAAGCGATGTGTAAAATTGGGGGTTTTCTCATTAAAAAAACAACAGCTGAAAGGGCTTCAAAAGAGCTGGAGAGGGAGTTCAGACAAAGGCCTGGAGTGACAGGACAAGGGGGAATGGCTAAAAGCTGAAAGAGTAGATTTGGATTTGATATTAAAGGAAATTGTTCCCTATGAGGGTGGGCAGGCCCTGGCACAGGGTGCCCAGAGCAGCTGTGGCTGCCCCTGGATCCCTGGCAGTGTTCCAGGCCAGGTTGGACAGAGCTTGGAGCAGCCTGGGACAGTGGAAGGTGTCCCTGCCCATGGCAGGGGGTGGAACTGGATGGGCTTTCAGGTCCTTTCCAACCCATTCTGTGATCCTGTGGATTGCTTGTTTGCCTTTGTGTGTCCAGCAAGCTGCTTTGGAAGCCCCTTGGCTACCCAGAGTCACTTGCTGGAATGGGAAGGACTGACTTTGGATAAAGTGCTGGTGCTGCTCTTGTGGCTGTGAACCTTTGCTGTGTGGAGTAGAGGCGTGGGATGGGTGTTCTGGGAGGTGTGAAGGTGTCCTGTGCAGGGAGATGATGGCTGGGTATGGCTGCAACCAGGGGACCACGAAGGGCAGGACTCAGATTGTGCTGAAACAACTGAAATGTTTCTGCATTAAAACCTCTGAGCATTTATTGCACCACACAAGTTGTCTTGCAACACAATGCACTGAAATAACACCAAGAGTCTGGTCTGAGCAGTTGGGAAATTGGCTGAAAGCTGCAACTCATCCTTGTCTACGTGTGAGAGATGTCCCTTGTGAAGGTCAATGACTTTGCCTTCCCTTTTGGCTGTTCCTGGTAACCCACAGTCAATATCTGTAGGGTCTTTGCAGAAGATATGCAGCCCTGAACACTGATCCCAGAGCATGTCTTGGATTACAGATTTATGGAATTATTTGGATTGGAAGGGAATTGAAATAACATCTTGTCCAGTCCTGCCATGGGCTGGGACACCTTCCACTATCCCAGGGTGCTCCAAGCCCTGTCCAGCCTGGCCTTGGATGCTTGCAGGGATCCAGGGGCTGCCTTAGCTTCTCTGGGTGTACCCTATTCCCCAGCCTCTTCACCCTCCCAGGGAACTCCCTTCCCAATATCCCATGTATCTAACCCTGCTCTCTGGCAGTGGGGAGCTATTGCCCCTTGTGCTGGCCCTGGGACTCAATGCAGAAGGACACTGGGTCTCACAGTGGAGCAACTGGGATGTGCCAGGCCTGTCCCCAAGTTGTTGGCCAAGGTCACTTGGGCACCTGCAGGATTTAATCCAAAAGCACCCTCAGTCCCAATCATGGCTCAGTAAGTGGTTAACTCCTGATTTCTGTTTGAAATAAAACTCTTGGCATCTCCAGCGTCTGGAATGCCAGCTGCCAACGTTTTTTATTTTATGGGTGGTGTTGTAAGGAATGGGAAAGGCCTTGCCCTGTACCACACTGCCCCTTGCACTCACACTGCTGACATGGTTTGCTGGGCTCCTTGTGTTTCCCTGTTTCCTCAGTTCTTACGGGAAACCTGCTCTTCCCAGGATTGCTGACCTCCACACTCCTCAGGAGCGGGTCCTGCAAGGATCAGCTCATTGTTTCCTGGGTAGCAGGGTCATGGAGGCACCTTGTATGCAGTACTCCAGTTCATGCTCCCTCCTTCTCTCAAGTGATTTCCTGCCTGCTGGAATCTGTTCTGGGAGCAGGCAGCTGTCTCCACTGACCACTGCCCCAGGGGTGACTGCTCCCAGAAGTAGGATATGCTGATTGTAGAGCTGAGCGTGGATTTGTCACAGAATAAAGTTCTGGGTGGTCCCAGGAGGCTGCAGAAGTTGCTGCTGTTGGCTGATGCTGGATGTTTGCCTTTGAGCAGAGGCAGCTGTGTGTCCTGTTCAGGGAGAACTGAAGGAGCCTCTCTCCATGTCTGCACTGGACACACACCTGAAAAACCTGCCTCCATATAAATGTGTTGGAAAGTGGTTGTTGAACTGAGGGTTTCACAGTCAAGGGCTGAGAAGCAAAGTTCAGCTTTTAAATAGGAAGTTTTATCTTTCTTCTCATGCATTAAAATAGAGGAAAATATATATTTATGCAACCGTGTGGGCTTTGCTTCCAGATATCTATCCTTAAGGAATATTTCATCCAGAAGGAGATTCTGTAACTAGATCTATATCCCTAAGAAATATCTCATCCACACAGAGATTCTGGGCTATAATTGAGCATTGTTTGAAAGCTGGCAAGAAGTCAGGAGTGTGATGGTTTTAGAGTGATGTTTGAGGTCACAGACTGTAATTCGTGTGCTGTCTCAAGGGAAATTTATTGGGTACTGAAAACATTAACATTGACAGTAACTTACGGGAAAGAGAGATGCTTGCAGCATGGAAAAATTCTTGGAAGTGAGCTCTTCTACCCACCCTCAATCTTGGAAAGATGGGATAGTCTTGTGCTTGAAGCAAATATATCCCTAAGGTCTGTAGTCTGGAAACCAGGATTTTTTGACCAGTCTGAATATTGTAAACGAGATAGGAATTAGTGGGATAGGAATAAAAATTGGGTTTTAATGTTGACTGCCTGTGCCCTGTGTGCTATTATGTCCTTGGCCATCATGAGAAAAGATAAACATGAGTTGACTGTGGCTGATCTTTATGCTGATCATTTAACACAATTCCCAAGGGCTGAAGCACCAGTAGAAACTTGAAAGCAGAGGCTGTAATGAGAAAAATGACTGCTTGAGGCTCCCATCTGCTGCAGTCCATTTATTTCTTGTGTAGTAAAGAACATTTGTCAAATGAACCTTGTGTGTGGTCACTCCTTTTTCTTTCATGCTTACAAATGAGCAACCGAGCTCATGAGTCTGGCCTGGACCAGGTCTTGGATTATCTTGCTGGCTGTGGAGGTGATGGAATCTGGACCAGACCTCCTGTGACTGATGTGATGTCATTGATGTGATAAACTCAGCAGCAGCTGGAAGAATTGGTGGGCTTTTGTGGCAAAGTCTTGGTGGGATTTTCCATCTCTGCATCTTTGGCATTGTAATCTGGAAACTAAATAAAACAACAGCCTGGGATGACTGGGGGTGCTTCCTCTGGCATTTTTGGAAGCTTCATGCCCAGATCCTGGCTCCTGCAGCCATTCCCAGCTCTGTTCCCAGAGCCTGGCTGCTGCAGCTATTCCCAGCTCCATGCCCAGATCCTGGATCCTGCAGCTATTCCCAGCTCCATGCCCAGAGCCTGGCTCCTGCAGCCATTCCCAGCTCCGTGCCCAGATCCTGGCTCCTGCAGCCATTCCCAGCTCT
>VZTB01017810.1:228069-289721 GCA_013397245.1 Thryothorus ludovicianus | reverse complement strand
CTGCAGCCATTCCCAGCCCCATGCCCAGATCCTGGCTCTTTCAGCCCTGCTCAGAGGCTTTGCCAAAGTTGCTGAGCTGGTGGTTTGGTTTCTGGGCTGTGAGGGACACCAGTGTCCCTGTGCTGGGTCAGCTGCCACCAAGGACACGCTCATCGAGCGTTTCCTTCTGGTCATGTCCTGAGATACTTTTCCCATGCTGAGTTCCTTTAATTTGCCTCCTGCTAGGAAGGGAACGAGTGAAATCTCTTTTTGGGGGGCTGCAATGGCGTTGGGTGGGAGGGAGGTTGTGTTTATTCTGTGTCACACCAGCTCAGGGAGCTGCCCATGCCCTGCAGAGCTGGGCCCAAACCAGTGCCTCCAGGAGCTTCTTGGGTACCCCTGTTTGCAGGGCTGATATCCTTATCAGCCAGAGCCATGCTGTCCTCTCCAGAGGTACAGAAGAGATAGCACGACGTGCTGGGAGGAGTGGACGTGCTTGCTAGTTATTTTTTTAGCATTAGTTTTATTTATTTATTTTTTTTTTTAATAAAAGCTCCAACACAAAGTCTCTTTGCCAACCGTATCTGCTGATATCTGCAGTATGGCTTAGTTTATCTCCTGGACACTGCTGAGGTGTCCTGGCAGAAAACCTGCACCTTGCACACAAGAGGCAGAAATGTGGTATAAAAGGCAATCCCAGAGGTGTGCAGCAGGATGGGCTGACTTCAGAGTATCTTTGTATTTGGGGTGGGAGTCTTGTCAGTGGGAGCACTACAGAAACGACACTGAGGAGCGAGGGGAAGGGAACTGTGCCTTTTGCTGTGATTCTGATTTTGGCAGGGTAAGCATTTTGAGGCCTGAGTGCATTTCTGCACGTTTTACACAGTTTTTCAAAAAATGACCCCTTGTACTTAGCACTCAACTCAGATATATTGTATGTTGGGAGGAGCTTGCTCTGTGCTCCTCAGCCACCCAGCAGCTCAACCTCGATTTTATTTAGCAAAAGAGGTGAGGGGTTGCCTGAGTGTTGTTTTCAGGGCCTTTTCAGCTTGGCAGTGTTGGTTTTCCTGCCCTGAGCACATCCTTACACCCGTGCACTTCCCCAGCAGGGAGTGTTCTGATGGAACGCTCTCACATTGGAGATGCTTCTGAGTGGGAAGTGCAGGCATTGACTAAATATCCCATCCTCCTGGGGTATTGCATGGAACCTTCCTGGCAGGCAGTGCCAGGTCCTGCACTGTGGCTCTGAGGGAATTTGTCTGACACATTGTCTGTCCTGAGCTCCTCTGGAGGTTTTTTCCCTCTCTGAAGCACAGAGAGACAAAGGCTGTTTGTGAATGATCTGGAGCAGAAGGCATCTTCCAAGTTTTTCCTTGTCCCTGCACTAGTGTCAGTATTGCAGTCAAATTAAAGTGGAAAAGCACTGGAGAAAGGAGTGTGAATTCCAGATTGCTGTGCTTGTTGCTTCCTTACAGAAGAGCCGTATGGCCAAATCTTCCTTAAATCCATGCTGGTGTTCCTGAGGCTCTTTGGTCCCAGTGTGGGCAGGAGGTTATCCTGGGAACTGGCTTTGGAAGCTGCTGGATAGGTTGTGGGGGAATATTCCTGTGAACTGTGGAGGTGGTGAGTACCAGAGCTGCCAACATCCCTGTGGCTGCTGAGGATTGCAGCCTGGATTGCATCCCTCTGGCTGACAGGGATTGCAGCCAGGATTGCATCCCTCAAGCTGGGGAGGATTGCAGCCAGGATTGCAGGCTTTCCCTTAACCCTGATCATTCCCAATCTATGCCCATCCTGACTGCAGCCAGTTGCAGATTAGTTGGCCTTTAAATAGATCTAAATCGTGTGTTTTTACAGCAGTCTCAGCCCAACATTGCCGTGTGCTCGTTTGGGGTTGGTTTGTGCTTCCTTGGTTTTGGGGAAGATGAAAAGAGGAAGCAGAGGGAAAATCTGAGCTGTGTGTCACATGGAGCTTGTGGTTTGTGAGAGCCCTGCTGAATGAGCTGTGGTGTGCTGAACTCACTGGGAAAATGCCTCTGGAGCCACGTGCCTGCATCCCCTTGGATATTTGAGTTCTGGGGTTGAATTGTCATAAAAAGCCCTTTTTCCTTGAACCCAGGGAGATTAATAACCCCAAGAGGATTGGTTCCATGCCCTGACTTCAGGCATGTGAGCTCAAATTCAAGCGCTTCTTGGGATTTCTCATGCCTAAAATGGAAGCAGTGATTTCACTGGCTTTATACTGCCAAGAACTGGACAAAGGACATGGGAAATCACAGATTATTGGGAAATGTGCCTTGGAGCACTTGTGCTGATGGGCTCATTGTGTCTAATATTTCAAGGATGGAGTGTGGGGTGGGGGTGACAGGGAATTCAAACACCAGATGTGGGCATGGATGCTCTGGCAGTGGGAGCTGTTGTCTGGCGCGGGTGACACCGGGAGGGGGTGGTGACACAACAGCCTTTTGTTGGCAGTGAGCAGTGGGGAGTGCAGCTCCCGTCCCTGTGCCCTGTGGGAGTGCTGTGAGGGATGGGAGAGCTCAGCCTAACCCAGGTAGCCGTGGCAGACTCTGAATTCTGCACGGAAATCCGTGAGCTTTGTAGTACCTCCTGTGGGGAGAGCGAGCTGTGCTGCTCAGGCACAGCAGGGACTCTGGGCTGTGGCATCTCTTGTGCTGCCTCCCACTCTTGGGAAGGAAATAAAATACTGTCCCCAGCTATTGAATTGTCCAATTCTGCCTGGTTTGTTCCCTGGTTTGTTCCCTGTCCTTGATTACTCTCCTTCCCTCTGCCTGCAGCAGTCCTTGCACCTGACTCCAAAGGGCATTTCCCAGTCAGCCACAGTTATAAATATTCCTCTATGGCTGCAGAGCCCTTAATGTTACAATATTTTCCAGTATGATGAAGAAATGGATTTTATAAACTGGTTTCTACTTAATCCATAAATGAAACAGTAGAAAAAAACAGGTTTTAATCTCCGAGTCTGGAGAGGTCAGTGGTATAAGAAGCAGCGAGGGTGTCACAGAATCATGGAATAGATTGGGGTGGATGGAACTTTAAATATCTTCCAGTTCCACCCCCTGCCATGGGCAGAGATACCTTTCACTATCTCAGGTTGCTCCAAGCCCTGTCCAGCCTGGCCTTGGACACTTCCAGGGATCCAGGGGCAGCCACAGCTGCTCTGGGCACCCTGTGCCAGGGCCTGCCCAGCCCAAGGAGAGAATTTCTTTCCAGTATCCCAGCTAATCCTGCCCTTGTCCATGGGAAGCCATTCCCCTTTGTCCAAAGCCTCTCTCTGTTTTATGAAGCTGTTGGGTTTGTGCTGTGGGGGAGCGTGTTTGCTCCTGGCTGTGTTGGATTGGGTTTTGGATGTGATCCGCAGCAGTTCAGGAGCCTGGATTTGTAATTCTGTTGAGATCTGACAGCCAAAAAGTGTTTCTGAGCTCCAAATACAGTGTGGTGGTGGAGCTCACTGGAGCTCACAAGTTGCCCATCTGCCAGCTCCAGAGACAAACCTGGGATTGGTGGCCAGCTCCATCCCACGTGTGTAGTGACAAATGTTGCTGTGAGGTCTCTGTACCTCACAACCAGAAACTTAAAACCCAAAACCCAAAGCATAAACAATTTTACTCTCTTCCCTGACAGTTTGTGCCTTTTCCTTTTCAAACTCTTCAGATGTTCCTTGTTTTCTTCTTGAATCCTGCCTATGGGAGGAGGAGCTGGGAGCATCCCTGCTGGCTCTGCCCCCGTGTTGCCCATCCAGCTGAAGTGTGGGACCTGCAGGAGCCTGTCTGGTCATGCAGGAGAGGCTTTTGGTGTATCTACACTCACCCCCTAAACTTGGACAGCAGAACTTCCTTGGAAAACAACTTAAATAATTTTGTAAGGCAAGGAAAGACCCCCAAGATTTTGCAGCAACAGCAGGAGATTTTTCTGTAATTGCTGTTTAAATTAGGAAATTCTTGCTGGGTAAGCAGTGTCCAGGGAGCTGAGTGGTACCCTGCAAATGATCTGATGTGGCTGCTGGTGCCTCCTGCTTGTTCCAGAGCTCCCAGCAGGTCCCTGTTGGAGCTCTTGGTGCTGCTTTCCCAAGAGAAGGCTGAGTCTGAGGCCGCTCATGAGCTGTTCTGGCTCCTCCTGAGCCATGCTGGCTCTTGGGTAACACTGGGGTGAAGTCCCTGGGGTGTGTGGTCTGAGGCTGGGGCTTCAGATGCAGCCTCTGAACCCCTCAGTGCCCAGATTTCCCTGGTTGTGGTGTAATAGCAGAGAGTGAAAGCACTGGGTGAAGGAGACACTGGGATAAGGAAGACAAAGCCTCCTGATTCTTTAGGAGTCTCTCCTGCTCACCTTGTGCTTCTCTGAGCCTGTCCTGGGGAGGTGGCTGAGTGTGAGCCCTGCAGTGACCACCTTTACAGCAGGAAGCAGTGACAAGGGAATTCAGGGTTCGAGATCCTATGGAGAGGCCGGGAGAGCTGGGAGTGTTCATCTGGAGAGGAGAAGGCTCCAGGGACACCTCAGAGCCACTTCCAGGGACTAAAGGGGCTCCAGGAGAGCTGGAGAGGGACAAGGGCTGGAGGGACAGGACACAGGGAATGGCTTCCCACTGCCAGAGGGCAGGGACAGATGGGATATTGGGCAGGAATTGTTCCCTGGGAGGGTGGGCAGGCCCTGGCACAGGGTGCCCAGAGCAGCTGTGGCTGCCCCTGGATCCCTGGCAGTGTCCAAGGCCAGACTGGGCATTGGGGATTGGAGCAGCCTGGGACAGTGGAAGGTGTCCCTGCCCATGGCAGGGTGGAATTGGATGATCTTTGAGGTTTTTTCCACCCCAAACCATTCCATGATTCTATGATGTAGAATCAGGGTTGCTGATTTCTGAGGCTGACAGCAAAACAACAGTTTTGAGATAATCAGGGAAATCTGTAGGACAAGTGTGTGAATATATTTCAGGATGTAACTTAAACTGTATTTGGATTTCCCTGTGGAGGTGCCTTAGAACACAGGTGATTCTGGAGATTGGCCTTGCCAGTTTTGTAGGTGTTTATGTAGCTCCCTTTGGGGTTTCAGGTGCATAATCCGGTTTGGAGATGTTTCTCATTACCCTCAGTGTTTCTGGCCCCCTCAGGGTGCTGGATGCTCCCAGCCAGGACAGAATGTCACAAGGTCCCTCCGGGTGTCACTCCTGCCCTGTTTGACTGAACTGGGGCAGCTGTTGAGCTGCCAGGATTGCAGGAATGCTCTGGTCCAGGGTTGGGCTGCTGGGAGCTCCCTGACCTCCTGTGGATGTGCAGGCTGGAATTCTGCTGAGCCAAGGACATGAGGACAGGCTCGGTTCCCTGCTGGGTTCCTCTGCCTGATGCTGTCAGAGCTGCCAGACAAGGAGTTGAGTTTTAGGAGGGACAAGGCTACCCAGAAAGGTGCAGAGCCTTGCTGGTGGGAAGAAAATTCTAAGAGAAATTCCACAGGCATCCCTTGTGCTTGTTAAGTGTTGGGAGCAGAGTGACCTGAACTTGTTCATTCCTTGCTGTGTCCTGTTAACTTCCAGCAGAGCCACACAATTATAATTACAGATTCTGTGCAAGCAGCATCTTCTCAGCATCCAGAGCTCAATCTTTGGCTGTTGGGATAGCACCAAAACCACAGCTGTGGGCTGGCAGGCAGAAACCATTTTATTATCTCCTTTTTCACCTTCTTCTTTTTAGATAAACCTGTCCTGTGAGCCCTTACAGGGAGATTTGTTGTTTATATCCAGGGAGATTTGGTACAGTTGTTAAAAGTCGGGAACATCTTTCTCTTGCACAGCACTGGCATGCTGAGCAGCCTCCTGGAGCTCAAGTGTCCCTTCAGAAGTAGTAAGCAGGTCTTTAAATTATAATTTGCTGCTTTTTTATAGCACTGCAGTAACTGCACTGTGTAGCTGCTCTGTCAGGCTGTAGGATCCAAGTCACTTAAAATCAGACTCCAGGAGTTTTAGACTGAAGCCCTTTTAAGGTACTGATGCTGTAAATTGTCTTGTCAAACTCTCTGTGTTTAGATTTCTGGTATTAAGGAGCTGAAGCAGCTTTTTCAGTCAAAAAAAAAAAGGGGAGAAGCTATAAATAGTATTTTAAAAAGAAAATCTTTCAAGATTTTTGCAAAACCTGTCATTGTGAGTGGCTGGGATACAAAAGCTGTGCTGGGCTTGTGAGTAGGGTGGGTGATGGAGATGCCACAATTTTCACCAGTCTGAAATTTCTAGGATTCTGTTGAAATAAAAAAGGAAATTATATATACAGAGCAGCAACATCTGCTGGCTTGGATGAAATCCAAGGAATTGGGAGCTGTACGTCCAGAGGAGGTTGGACAGATGAAATAGGGTCTTGCTGGCATTGTGGTAAAAGATATCAACGATTTTAGAGTAGAGAATCTCCTCTCTGATGATCCTAGCACATCCATAACGGCACTGGTCTTGCCACAGGCCTGATTTTGGGGACAGGCCGTGACATCTGTTTGTGATTGTCCAGCTGTGTCTGGAGCTGGGTGCCTGGGCTGGGCAGAGTCACCTTGGGCCGATCGCTCACGGCTTCCGTGTGGCGTGTCCTGGTGCTTTGGGATCTTGCTGCTGAGAAAAGGGACCTACTGATGTTGATATGATGATGTTTGCTGTCCCCTGGCTGTCTGGGTGGGTGCTTTAGTCCTTCCCATGATATTTTGGGATATTCTTTCTCTCTGGTGTGTCCTGGCCAGGACTCTCCCCAAGCCTCCCATGCACAGCTCTAATTCTGGCTCTCCGAGGGCGAATCCTGGCAGTTTTTGCTCCTTCGCAGAGCTAAAAAATCCTGAAGGCTCAGCTGCCTCCACCTCTGTGTGCTCTGTGTCCACGTTTACCCTCCCTCAGCCAGGTACCCTCCAAATGCTGTGGGAAGGGGAGAGCTGGGAAATCTGCCGGGAAATCTGCCGGGAAATCTGCTGGCATCACGTTATGCAAGAGCCGAGTGTGAGCAGTGAATAAGCAGATCCAGCTGACCACGAGGGCTCTGAAGGGCATCTCTGTTTCTTTCCCCCAGGTGTGGACGCAGGAGATTGCTGTTGGCTCCAGGCTGGGTCAGGTGCCTGCCTCATGTTTGGGTGCTCATTGTTAGGAATTGATTTCCCATGCAAATCAGCACAAGAAGGGAGCTGGGGGAGCAACATCCCAGTTTCTTTGGGTGGGAGAGTGAGGCTGTTTGAATGTCTGCAGTTGATTTAGTGCAGTCACCTTGGAGACCTTTGCGTTGTGGGGAAGATTATTTTAGCAGCTCTCTCCAGGTGGGAAGGGATCCCTCCTGGGAACACAGTTTGTGCTGCAGCATGAAGAGATGACTTGGGAATGAAAATTGGGGTTTTATTCCTTTGGGGCCAACTGACTCCCTGCAAAAAGTGTGACCACACTGTGCACTGGATCTGAACTTACCCTGTGGAGCTGAGAGACATGAACTGTAAAGCTTTAGGAGGCACCAGGAGGATTTTGTGTCCTCATGTCAAGTTTGGATATGGCCCTGGGATAAATCTGTCCTATAAAGCAGTGGCAGTCAGGGCTGAGCAGGTGAGAGACGTCCTTGGAATGTTTGGGGGGCTTGGGGATTTGAGTTCCTGGTCAGGCAGAGTGGCTTCCTTCTGTGTAGCAAGCAACCTCAGGAATCAGGTTGGCACTGGGTATCCCTGGATTGCTGCCCATTCATCCCTGGGAGGGACCATATCTCCATCCTTTAGTGAACTTGATCACCAACACTTTCTGAGAGCAGCTCTAGGCTCTACATGTAAAACCTCCCTGCTCTGATGTTCTTGTGGAATTACAGAGTCATTGAGGTTGGAAAAACCCTCTGAGATAGTTGAAGTCAGCTATTAACCTGCCACTGGCAAGGCTACCACTAATCCATGTCCCCAGGTGCCACATCCACACAGCTGGAATGGGGACTGCACCCATGCTCTGGGCAGCTGTGCCAGTGCCTGACCACCCTTTCCATGAAGAAATGTTCCCAAAATCCACCCTGACCCTCCCCTGGCCCAGCCTGAGGCTGTTCCCTCTCCTCCTGTCCCTGTTCCCTGGGAACAGAACCCAAACCCCCCCGGCTGTCCCCTCCTGTCAGGAGCTGTGCAGAGCCAGAAGGGCCCCCCTGAGGCTCCTTTTGTCCAGGCTGAGCCCCTTTCCCAGCTCCCTCAGCCCCTCCTGGGGCTCCATTCCCTTCCCCAGCTCCATTCCCTGCCCTGGACACGCTCCAGCCCCTGCAGCTCTCTCTTGTCAGGAGGGCCCCAGAGCTGCCCCAGCCCTGGAGGTGCCCCAGCAGTGCCAGCACAGGGGACAGACACTGCCCTGCTCCTGCTGCCACCCCAGGGCTGGGACATATTAGGTCTAAGCACACTTGAACAAAAATAATGATGGAAGAGAGAGGGTATAAAGAGCCACAAAATTCTGGATTCTGGAGGTGGGACAGCTGGGAGAAGGGATAAAAGCAGCATTTGAAATGAGATGAGAAAGCCAGTGTTGTGTAGTTGATAACTTTGCTTTTAAAGCATCCAGAAGAGTTGACACAGTGGGATGTGGATGTGTAAGAAATGATGGTTCCTCCGAGGGAGCAATCTCCATCTAAACACCTCAGCCTGGCCTTGTTCCTCTGTTTGAGGACCTTTTCCAGCTTTAGTGGGTTGAATGTGAGTGCTGCCAGCTTGGGATGTCTCCACAGGTCTGTGCTGTGCAGGTGGGTGCCTTGGAGCTCTTTTGGGCTCAGGTACAGGGGCACTGACGCTTCCTTGTCCCTTTGTTCCCGTGCAGGACTCAGGCAGAGATGGCCCACACGTGCCGGGGCACCATCAACCTGTCCACGGCCCACATCGACACGGAGGACTCGTGCAACATCGTGCTGTCCAACGGGGGCAGGACCTACCACCTGAAAGCCAACTCAGAGGTGGAGAGGCAGCGCTGGGTCACGGCCCTGGAGCTGGCCAAGGCCAAGGCCATCCGCATGAGGAACAACCAGTCAGGTAAGGTGCAGCCAGGGGCAGGCAGAGCCTCCCAGCTCCTGCTGCTCAGCCTGCTCCTGTGTGCTCGTGGAATGGTGCAGAACCCTCCTGGCTACGGTTTCATGCATAGCTGGGAGGTGCTGCTGGTCTCCCAGGGACACAAAGGGTTGGACACAGCCCTGCTGCACCCGTCCTCATCTCAGCTGCCTGGGCAGCTCTGAGCAGGGCTTTAAAGCCGTGGGAATGCCTGTAAATTGTGGAGAGCCAGTAACAATGAGCTAATGGTGCTGCTTCTGGAAGGCACAATGACGTGTCTTTCTCCTGGAGACTTTGTGCTGGGAGTGCTGTAAATGCTGTGGTCAGAGGCCTGGGCACCACACGGGTGGTGTTCCATGGCTTGGGGAGCTTTGGTGGATGAATGACACAGATATTTAGTTGAGCTGTTTCTGTGTGCATCTCTCCTTCTGCCCCTTTGTTGTGGTGTTTAGTGGAGTAGGTTTGGGACAGCTGTCCTTGGTAAAGCTCTCAGAGCCCTGTGCCTGGTCCACAGCTCTTCCCCAGGGTGGCATTGTCCTGCTCTGTAATGGGTCAGTTAGGCTTGACAAACAGAATATTGTAGAAATATTTCAATGATTCTATGAATCTGTATTTCAATGTTTATAACTCTTCTGGAATTAAAATAGGGTTTTCTTCTACAAGCAAGCACAGCTTCAAGCTGCAGTAAACAAACTTCAGAAATGGAAAAGAGAAGGCTCCAGGGAGACCTTAAAGCCCCTTCCAGTGCCAAAAGGAGCTCCAAGAGAGATAGAGAGGGACTTGGGACAGGAGTGCCAGGACAAGGGGGAATGGCTTCCCACTGCCAGAGGTCAGGGAGAGATGGGTAATTGGGAAGGAATTGTTCCCTGGGAGGGTGGGCAGGCCCTGGCACAGGGTGCCCAGAGCAGCTGTGGCTGCCCCTGGATCCCTGGCAGTGTCCAAGGCCAGGTTGGACAGGGCTTGGAGCAGCCTGGGACAGTGGAAGCTGTCCCTGCCCATGGCAGGAGGGTTGGACTACATGATATTTAAAGTCCCAGCCCAAACCATTCTGTGATTTTAAGTGCTGTGAACTTTGAACTTTCTCTCCCTTAAAATTCCAGCTCTGGAGTATGCAAATACTGACAGAGAGCCCAGCTGATCCAGGAGAAGGGGGAAGTTTCTGGGTACTCTTGTTTAGCTGGGCAGGGTGGGACACTGTGCTGGTTCTGGGTGCACTGAGGTGGTTGTGGGGGCTGTTGAGTCCTTCAGATGGGTGGATGTGTGGGAAAGGATCTCCTGGACAGAGGGGTGTGGGGAAGGATCTCCTGGAGGGGTGGATGTGGGGAAGGATCTCCTGGAGGGGTGGTGTGTGGGAAGGGATCTCCTGGAGGGCTGTGTGTGGCTTTACTTTCCCTTTGGGACTGTGGGGCTGTGGCAGTGCTGGCTCAGGGTGGAGCAGTCACAGGAGCTGTCAGCCATGCTGCCTCCTGAGTCAGGCACAGTTATTTTGGTTTGTGTCAGCCATAAAAATAGCAGATGCAGAGGCTGCCTGTGCTGAGGCTGTGCTGAGCTCCCAGCTCTGCCCTGGGCTCTGGCTGAGGGCAGTGCTGTGGATGTGGCTGTGCTGCCCCGCCGTGCTGCTGACTCAGCTCTGATCCAGGCCACAGAGCTGATGGCAGAGAAAAGCCACACCAGATTCCTGCTTTTCCAAGCTTTCCTGATCTGATCAGAGGGGATAAGACACTCTGTAAATGGATGCTGAATCCTGCTGTGGAGGTAGAGCTGAGCACGTCAGTGAATTACTTCATGCCTTAATGTTCACCTGGCTGATGGTTTGTACCAATTAGAGATCTTATAATTATAGTAAAGAGTGCCTGTGTCTTTGGCTTGAATCAAAATAGAATTCCTGATGTTTTGCCCCTGTGAGCACCGGGGTGGATGTTAACAAGCAAAGGGAAGATTTGCTGCAGAAATCCCCAGTCCATCAAGTCTGCTCATGTGCAGAATTGTCTGAGTTGCCTCCTCTTATCCTAAGGGATCCCCAAAACCTGTGTTTTCCCCAAGGGCTGCTCTGCAGAGTCCAGGTAAGGCTCCAATGAGTGCAAAGGGTGGTGAGCAGCTGAAGGGATTGGTGCCCTCAAGGAGCATCCATGGCTCTGGGAGCTGAGGGGGTTGCAGAGGTAAGGTGGGCAGAGGAGCAGGTTTGTGCCTGATGCTGTCTGTCCTTCTGAGAAAGGACACAAAGAGCATCCTTGTGGCCATCTGTGCTCATGGGCACTGCCTGCTTCCCTGCCTGCTTCAGAGGCCAGGGCCTCACCACCCTCACTGGCAAGAGTTTGTTCACAATATCCCATCTGTCCCTGCCCTCTGGCAGTGGGAGCCATTCCCTGTGTCCTGTCCCTCCATCCCTTGTCCCCAGTCCCTCTCCAGCTCTCCTGGAGCCCCTTTAGGCCCTGGAAGGGGCTCTGAGGTGTCCCAGGAGCCTTCTCTTCTCCAGGTGAGCACCCCCAGCTCTCCCAGCCTGGCTCCAGAGCAGAGGGGCTCCAGCCCTTGGAGCATTTCCTCCTCTGGACTCTCTCCACAGCTCCAGGTCCCTCCTGTGCTGGGTCCCGGGGCTGGGGCAGCTCTGCAGGTGGGGCAGAGTGGCAGAATCTCCCCCTCCCCTGCTGCCCACACCGGGGGCTCAGCCCAGGGCAGGGGGAGTTCCAGGGTTGGGGCAGGTCCAGCCCTCACCCACCAGCACCCCAAAGTCCTTGTCCCCAGGGCTGCTCTCAAGGAGTTCCTCTCCCAGTCTGTGCTGATGGCTGAGATTGCCCTGATCTGGATGCAGGACCTGGCACTTGGACTTGTTGAATATTGTGAGGTTCTCCTGGGCCCTCTCCAGCTTTCCACCTCCCTGGATGTCTCCATCCTTCTGTTGTGCCAACTGCACCACTCAGCCTTGAATCACCCACAAACCTGCTGGAGCCTGAGCTGGGATTCCATTCATGTTTCTGCAGGAATCAGTGATCCCTCAGTGCTGTCAGGGTGTTGAGATTTCATGGGAAATTTGATAGGTAGAAGGACTGGCAAATTGCTGCCCATCTCTTCACTGCTGGGTCACCATTTTGGGGTGGATGAAAAGGGTCTTTCTGCCAGGAGTTCTCCTGAATTGAACAGGTGTGGAAGTGTTTTTACCTTGGCTGCTGGCTGGAACTGTGGACCCCCAGGGGCCCTTTCACAGGAGTGCTTTTCATGTCTGTTTTTAACAGTAAAACCTGTCCCCAAACCAAGTATGGGATGGGAGACTTTGCTGTTCTGTGCTTGGGGGAGCTCTTGTTTCCCCTCTGCCCACTGTGGAGTCAGGAGTATTTTGATAACGAGCTGTGACCTGGGACATTGGTACTGGGAGATGTGACCTGAGCTCTCTGTCCTCATCCTGCTGCCCAGGGAGAAACCTGCCCAGGGATTCCGGGTGGATTAGCAGCAGAAAGTGAGAGCAGAGCTGAGCTGCTGGCTTAGCTCTCTCCTCAATTACCACTTGTGCTTAATTCCTCTAAAACACATGTAGAGTGTGACAGGAGGACAGGACAGTCCCCGACCAAGCTCTGCTCAGCCAAACCTGGCATTCCTGTTTCTAGGTGGGATTGCAGAATGTTGGCAAAGTTGTAGTAAACTCGATTTGTCCTCATCCAGCTCCATCACCTGCTTTTATCAGTACTGGCTGTGGCCCTGTGCTGTTACCTGGCCTGAAAATCTGATTTCTGTATTCACCCTCTGTATTTGGCAACTGTGGATGGTGGATATAAAACTATCTTTTCTTTTTAGAGCAGTATCATGACATCCAGGAATTGTATGAGTGCTGAATATATGAGGATTGTTTTCTTGTCTCTGTAATAAGGGAGTCTTTGGAAAGGTGTGCAAGGGAAGGGTGGAAATCTGTTCCTGATATTTTAAACACTAGGAAAACTCCCCAAAATGGACTTGGACTGCTTAGAGAGGGAACTGATGACTCCTTTTGGTTCCCTGCTTGGGGATCCCCGGCAGGAGAGAGGGTGAAAGCTGTGCTGTGATTCCAGGCTGGCAGAAAGTGCACGGTGCTGAAATCCAGGAGTTCACTGGACAGGTCAGTGCTGGTGTCTGTGCCAAGAACAGCTCACCTGCCAGCCACTCCCAGAGGCCTCTGGTTCCTTTGGCTGAGGCTGGAATCAGTGCAGCAGAAACCTGGGAATTGATAATCAGAGTGGAGAAGAAGGAATGCAGGTTTGCTCTGTGTGCTGCTGTGATCTCTTCCCTGGAGATGCTCTGTCTCTCCCCACAATGACTCACAGGGTTTTCAGCAGAACCTGAGAAGGAAACCCAAACAACCAGAAAGGCTCTTTGTTAACCCGAGAAATACAATCTCTCCGACAAAGGAAGGAGGATGTTGGAAAGTAAATTTTTCATCTGGGTGAAGGACAGCTGCAGGTGCCACATAGATGATGGTCAGTGGTGCAGGGAATGTGCTGGGGCACCAGGAGAGGCTGCAGGAGCTGGGAAAGGGGCTCAGCCTGGACAAAAAGAGGCTCAGGGGAGCCCTTCTGGCTCTGCACAGCTCCTGACAGGAGGGGACAGCCAGGGGGCTCAAGCTCTGCTCCCAGGGAACAGGGACAGGAGGAGAGGGAACAGCCTCTGGCTGGATCAGGGGAGGATACTGGGAAAATTTCTTCCTGGAGAGGGTTTTCCAGCCCTGGCACAGCTGCCCAGGGCGGTGGTGGAGTTCTCCTGGACGAATTTAACAACCATATGGATGTGGCACTTGGGGACATGGGTTATTGGTGGCCTTGGTAGTGCTGAATTAATGGTTAGATTTGATCTTAGAGGTCTTTTCCAACTTCAACAATTCTGTGACTGTCTGAGTCTAGGAAAAGTTGGGGACAAGTGCTTATAACAAAAAAAAAAGGAGGGAATTATCAGGTCATAGGTTTAAATGGAGCAGGAATAATTAATATTTTGTACAGCATCCAGTTAAGTGGTGGCACTTAATGCCAGGAGCCAGAAAATCCAGGGAGACTCAACAGATTTGGGCACAATTTCATCCCTTGGGGTACAAGCTGTAACTGGCTGTGTGGAGTGTGACCTGGGGGCTCCTTGTGCAGCACAACTCTGACAGTGAAGGATCAGTGCCCAGAGGAGCCACTGCCTGTGCCCTGTCCCAGTATCCTGTTTCCAAAATACCAATTGCAGTTTGCTTGCTGGGGAAGAGATGGGATTTCCTGGGGTTTTAGGCTGACCTTGTGTGACCATCCTGGGGAGGATTCACTTTGAAACCAACACCCTGTGGTGTGGGTCAGTGATCTGGGTTAATGGGAGTTGATTACTTGGGTTACCTGGTTATTATTCCTCCTGCCTTAATCCATTGTTTTCTTTTGAAAAACAGGGAGGGATTGCTTTTGGGGGCTTTCTGTGGACTACAGGAGGGTGGGAGCTCCGGGCAGGGGGGAGGAAGAAGGTTGGTTGTGCTGGTGATGCCCTCTGCTCTGATCCTGGGAGGAATTTCTGTCGCAGTAGAGTGGAAAGGGAAAATCCAGCTCTGGAGAGGGACACTGGAGCCATAGGGATCCTGCTGCAGGGTTGGGGTGCAGTTGGGTGGGTGGAAGCCAAGGGGCAGTTCAAGCTAGTGAGGAGTTCCCCTTCAGTGTCCCAGATCCAGCCTTGATGGCAGCATTAAAAAATAGCCATACTTAATTATTCCTCAGCTTTCTCTTTAATCATTCCACTGATAATGTCACTTTTGTTGCTTTACTCATTTTGGCTGTTTTTTGTCCTTTTTCCAAGGCAAGGGTTTGTTTGCAAAAGCCGTTTGAGTTGGGCCTGTCACACTGCAAAGCATCTGGCCCCTTCCCTGTCCCATTCCATGAATTATCCCCTTGTTGCTCCCCCCAGCCTCCCAGAAGCTCCTGGCCAGGTGGCCTTGGCTTGTGGCTCTGCTGGGGTTGTGGCAGGATGGGACAATCCCTGTCATTGTCCCAGCTCATTGCTGGCTGTAACAGTCCAGCTATTCCCAGCTCTTTTGACAACAGCATTCCCTTTTCCCCTCCTCCCTGTGAGGTTCCCCATCACTGTGAGCTGTTTTCCCTGTGCTGGAGGGCTCGTGCCCAGAGGCACCAGCTGCCAGTGCTGTCACCTTGTTCTTCTAATTGTCTTTTTATCCTTGGAGTCTTGACTTTCCCAGGATAGCTGTTGTTTACTATGCCAGGAGCTGCTGTTGTGGGAAATAGAATTGACACTGCTGCTGATGGAGCTGTTTGCTTGGATTTCCCATTCCTAATGATTCCTGTCTCCTCTCAGTGCCTTCTGCTCTTACTCGTGTTTCCTCCTGCAGTTGGCAGGATCCTCTGGCTCCCCAGTTTCCTGATGGACTGGGGTGGATTGGTCCATCTCATGCAGCCAACACTTCAGCTCCTCCTGCCACAGCCACAGGGATGCTGGAGGGCAGGAAGGGTTTGCAGGGGGTCTGGACAGGCTGGATCCATGGGAACCTATACCAGGGAGAGGGACTTTGAACGAAGGCCTGGAGTGACAGGTTAGATGGGATGCTGGGAAGAAATTGTTCCCTGTAAGTGTGCTGATGCCTTGGCACAGGGTGCCCAGAGAAACTGTGGCTGCCCCTGGTTCTCTGGAAGGCCAGGTTGGATGGGGTTTGGTGTAATTTTTTTTCATTACCTGGTGTAATGAAAAGACCTCGTGGCAGGGGGTGGCACTGGATGAGATTTAAGGTCCCTTTCCACCCCAAACCAGTGTGGGTTCTCTTATCTACACAGCCTCCAACTGCTCCCTTCTGCTGGCTGCTGCCTGGTGGTAGAAACACAAGGAGAATGGGAGGAATCTTTGGATTTTTCTATTTCATAAGCCAGGAACCACTTCCCTCCCCTCCCTCCCCCGCCTTGTTATTTTTCTAATCTGTTTTTTTGATTCCCTTGCTTCTGTTTTCCCCTCCACTTACATGTGGGGATGGAGTAACCCCAGAAGTGAGCTTCCCTCCTCTCTTCTCGTGATTCCCAGGTACCACACCACGCTCACTGCTGTTGTTTTGCAGATGTAATCCGTGATAATCATTCCCAGCAAAGGAACCCAGAAAACAGTACTTACATAACAGCACGAATTAAACATTCCAGCAGGAGCTCAGAGCAGCCAGCAGTATTTAGGCCATTCCTGCTGCTCCTGCCTCATCCTCCTTAGTGAGCCAAGGAGCTGTGGCTGCTCCTCAGCACTGGATGGGTGTCTGTGGTACAGTGGGAGCTGTCCCTGCCCATGGCAGGGGTTGGAAGAAGATGAGCATTAAGGTCCTTTCCAGCTCAACTATTCCATGATTCTATGACAGGACAAAGGGGAATGGCTTCCCACAGCCAGAGGGGATATTGGGCAGGAATTGTTCCCTGGGAGGGTGAGGAGACCCTGGCACAGGGTGCCCAGAGCAGCTGTGGCTGCCCCTGGATCCCTGGCAGTGTCCAAGGCCAGGCTGGATGGGGCTTGGAGCCACCTGGGACAGTGGAAGGTGTCGCTGCCCATGGCAGGCAGTGGAACTGGGATGAGCTTTAATGTCCCTTCCACCCCAAAACATTCTGGGATTCTGTGTTTCAGAAGAGGGATGGGAATTCATATCACAGCTTCTGCTGCTGTCCAGTGTTGCTGCTCTTATCCCTGCCCAAGGGCAGAGGCACATCCCCCTGCCTCACCTGCCCTGTGCCACTGCCCAGGGAATCCTGGTGCTCCATTCTCTGGGCAGTCCCCCTGTCCTTTTACCATCTTGGCAGCCTCCTGGAATATTTTAGGGCTCCTGAGATCCCTCAGCAGGCTTGGCATTCAGCTGTGTGTGACAGGCCAGGCCCTGTGGCAATTTCTCCATGGAGCTTTTTGGAGTCCTGTGTTTTCAGCATTCCAGGTGAGGCTGCAGCAATAACCCTCTGGAAATAAACACAGGAAGGTGCCAGAGCAGAGGAGTGTGGGGGGCGAGGCTCTGGGAAGGGCTGGCTCAGCAGGAGCCCAGCAGGGGTGGGCAGGAGGCTCCGTGCCCATTCCAGAGCTCAGGAAAACGCTCCTGCCGGAGGAGGGGGGTGGGATGTGCAGCACGAGGATTCTGGGGGAGGTTTAGATTGGGTACTGGGGAAAATTCCTTCATGAAAAGGGTGGTCAGGCTTTGGAACAGGGTGCCCAGATGGTGGAGTCCCCATTCCTGGGGGGGTTTAGCAGCTGTGTGGTTTTGGCACTTGGGTATGGGGGTGGCCTTGGCAGTGCTGGGGAACTCGATCATCTCAGAGGGCTTTTCCAACCTGAGTGATTCCAGAGTTCTCTGAACTCTGCTGGCACACCAGGCCCCTTCTTTCCTCACCAGGGTGACCTGGGACAGCTGTGGTGAAGGAAAAGGCCCATTTTTTGGCTGAGCTGATGCAGAAGGAGTTTAGTGCAGGAACACCATGAGGAGAAATCCTTCTGGTCCTTGCTCAGTCCTGCCTGGGAGCTGGGAGAACGGGCAAAACCCTGGGGCTAAAATATCCTGTTGTACACACAGGGCTCAATTTACTCCATGGCAAGTTGGAGAGCAGATTCTTCTCCAGCAAAAATGGGAGAGAGAGGGATAAATTCCTGTGGTGAGGATTGTGCTACTCCTGGAGTTGATAAATAGCAGGGAAAAATTGGTTATAAATTGATAAAGTGATAAATACCAGGGGAGAATGGTCTCTGTTGTGCCATGTTTGTAGGCACCACAAATCCATTCTTATTTCCAGAAATGCTATGAATTGTGTTACTGGTTTGTGTTTCTCCTGTGCCCATCGCCTGTGTTTCTTTAAATCTATTTTTTTCTTCTCATTTCAATATTTATGGCCCTTTCCCCCTGTGTCCTGGACAGACACTGTGAATGTGTGGCCTGAGTAAGGAGATTTCCATCATTCCATGTTTTCCAGGTGTTTGTGAGTCAATATTTGCTTTCTCTCATGCTCAGTGCCTTTTTTTTTTGTTGTTGCTTCTACATGATCTCCTCCCTTCCACACTTCTTTTTGACAAAATAATTTTCCAAGGTCACTTGGCAGGGCTGCAAAGCCCAAACCAGTGACCTGTGGGCAGCTGTGCCCACATTTCACCTTATTTCCCTTGGTGAATTGCAAGTGGTGCTTTGTGACTTCCAGCCAAGGGGGTTGGAACAGCCTTTGCAGGGTCATGGAATCAGAAAACTCAGCTTGTCCCACCCCCTGCCATGGGCAGGGACACCTTTATCCCAAGCAGGCAGAGCTTTTCCTCATTCCCAGTGCCCGAGTGGTGTCCAGCACCACATCTGTGCTGAGTTCATCCCAACTCAAGTGAAAAGTTCCCAAAATGACAAACCCAGTCAATGTTAGCAAGTGCATCAGGGTAGGAACAACGAGGACCATCCTTCCCACTTCTGCACCTATGCAGAAAGAGGGATTTTTAAGGTCCCAGGGAATGCAGAGTGCTTGCCTGGCAGGGAACCAGGAGAGACTCACCCTTGGTGACAAGGGTTTGGTGTTTGAGCAAGAAAACACTTTTACTACAAACTTGTTATTTTTCACAACAGGCAAAGGAATGTGGTTTCCCTAAGTCCCAGTGACACACCGGGTTTAGCTTGGGAAGACTTTAAAAATATTTGTGTTAAAAATAATATGAAAACTTTTCAAGCACTTCTAGTGCTGTCTAAAATGGGAGCATGCATTGTATTTATATGCTGGAAAACCTTATTCCCAAATTTAAGATTCACAGGTTTCTGTAAAAATGACATATGAAAAGTGTCTGGACACACAGATAAAGCAAAACTTTATCCACTGGGAGAACCAAAGGATGGGAGTACCTGAAGGTAGCCTGCAAGAAAGATGGAGAGGGACTGGGGATAAGGGCTGGAGGGACAGGACACAGGGAATGGCTTCCCACTGCCAGAGGGCAGGGACAGATGGGATATTGGGCAGGAATTGTTCCCTGGGAGGGTGGGCAGGCCCTGGCACAGGGTGCCCAGAGCAGCTGTGGCTGCCCCTGGATCCCTGGCAGTGCCCAAGGCCAGGCTGGATGGAGCTTAGAGCCACCTGGGACAGTGGAAGGTGTCCCTGCCCCATGGGATGAACAATTCCAGCATGGGAATTCCTGGTATGATGAGGAGCTGTGGTATCCTCAGGGAGAAGGGGACAAAGCTGGGTGCTTGTTCACCCTGGCTCTTGTGCCCTGAGCTCTCAGTGCTGGGAACAGACTCTGGTTACTGATTTTTAAAGCAAGTTTCACCTGTCAGTAGTTATTAATGCCATGTTTAGCAACACAACAGGGATTTTCACACAATTGGGAGCACCGAGGGGGAGATTTCCAGCTCAGGGAATCAGTTCAGTATCTCACTGTTATTGTCAGTCATTTTGAATTCCCACGGGCTTTTTTTCTTTACCTGGCACAGAAAAAGGCTGTTGGAGGTAAATCAGATTTGAACTCTGGAAACAATAACAGTCCTTGCAAATTAGAAATGAGTCCTGGAACGAAAACTGATCCTTCAGTGGGTCTGAAGGCATCTCTGGAGAGCTGAGGGGGAGGTGGCAGAGCTGTTGGGCACTGAGGAATGAGGGACTGCAGGAAACCTTGTGGTGCTTGTGTCTGATACAGACCAACAGCTCCTGCTCCTGGCCACAGAAGGGAAAATGGGATTTGGATTGGTGGTGGGATACAACAGCTCTGTGCAAGCCTGGCAGGGCACAGGGAGTCCCTCAGGGTTTTCCCTGCACATAAAGAAATTTGTGTTGGATGTTCCTTTGTTCCTCAGGTATCAAGGAGTTGCTGGGACTCACAGCTTGAGGGAACAGAGCACCTGCCAGGCCATGTGTGGCTTCCATCTCCATGGGATTTTTGACATTCCTCTTGACAAGATACATGGGATATTCTGAGCATACTGCAGTCACAGAATCACAGAATTGTTTAAGCTGGGAAAGCCCTCAAAGATCACCTAAATCCCTCAATTCCCCAGTCCTGCCAGGACCACCACTGACCCCAAGTGCCACATCCACATGGCTCTTAAACTGCTCCAGGGATGAGGATTCCAGCACTGCCCTGGGCAGCTGTGCCAGTGCCTGACCATCCTTTCCATGAAGAAATGTTCCAAATATCCAACCTGACCCTCCCCTGGCCCAGCCTGAGGCTGTTCCCTCTCCTCCTGTCCCTGTTCCCTGGGAACAGAGCCNCACAGGGGACAGACACTGCCCTGCTCCTGCTGCCACCCCAGGGCTGGCACAGCCCAGGGGCCCTTGGCCTCTTGGCCACCAGGGCACCCCTGGGCTCTGTCCAGCCACTGTCACCAGCACCCCCAGGGCTTTTACTGCTGGGCACTGCAGCCCTGCTGTTTGCTCCCTGCTCCCATCCAGGCGATGCAGCAGGAGCAGGTTGCCCTCTCCTGACACGCTGCTTCCATGGATTCCTGGCTGCCTGTGGAGCTCCGTGTGCTGTGAGGTTTCCCAGCCCCTGTACAAGCCCTGTCCCTGCGGAGAGCCCGGCCTTGGGGATGCTGAGATTATTTGCTGGCTTGACTTTGCAACTGGCCTTTAATGGATGTCTTGGAAAAGAGAGATTTGCAGCCAGACCTTGCCTGGACACTCCAGTAGGGGAGGATAGTCGGCTTTTCCGTGGGGAAGAGCTGATCCTCCTCTCCCAGCATTCCAGCCCCTTTTCCAGCCCCAGACAGAGCCGTCAGGCTGCTTACAGCGTGTGAGGACCCCCAAATTCCCCCTGCCCCGACACTCCGGGCTGGAAGTGGCTCATCCAGCTGGGCTGTGCTGGCACCTTGTGGTGCCTTTGGCCCTGCAGAGCCTCGGCTCCTCCCAGTGCTGGAGTCTGGTGCCAGCAGAGGCTTCTTTGGGGTATTTCCCTCCATCCACCTGGGAAATTTAGAATTCTTGTGGAGTTTTAGGAGTCTTTAATCTAAAATTGTCACTCTAGGGAGTGGAGATCAACTTGCAGAGGATATAATGCCACTTCTATTCTGCTCAGCTTTTTATTTTATTTGAGGAAAATATCTCTGATGTAATAACTTGGGGCCTCCTCCATTCACTCCATTGCTGAGGGGTGGGATGGGATTCATGGAATGCTGCTTCTTCTGGGAGGTCTGCTGGGGGTCTTGGCCCTGCTGGGCTGAGGACATTTGGTGCTCTGGGTGGGCTCAGCAGCCTCTCCTGCAGGAGCCCTGTCCTGGGACAAGTGTGAGCAGGGATCCAGCTCCAGCTTCCCCCGGGAGGCTGTGCTGGAGGAAACACAAACCTAGGTGGAGTGCAGAGCCACTTCTCCAAGGATGGATGCAGCACCAGAGCCTTTCCCCATGGAAAATGACTTCTCATGGTGCTGTAATAACATCATGTTGGCAGGGATGCTGCTTCTGGAGATGGATAACCAGGGAGTTTTGACTTCAGTTATTAGATTTATAGCTTGAACTAAAAATTAACTCTAAGGAGTGTTTCCAGTTTAAAATGAATCTCCTCAGGGAGCAGCTCTCCCTCTGGCAGTAACTCATTCATGAAGAACTCAAATGTTCATTTACAGTTAAAGCTGGGCAAGGAAAGGGAAAACAAAGAGGGCTGAAAGCATGACAAGGTGATAAACACCCAATTTGGAATTCTCGCTGAAATGTGCTGGTAAGAGCTTAAACTGCTGCCAGAGCCTCAGTGAGGGATATGGTGGGTGTTGGATTTAGGAGCACAGCAGTGACAGTGGCACACTGGCTTATCCCTCAGCTCCTGACAGGATGGAGGGAGGAAGGGCTGAACCCTCGGATGCAGACAGCAGCAGCAAGAAGAATCTGATGGTGTAAGATGCTGATGCTGACTTGGGAGAGGATGGAAGGTTACAAAAGCTATGAATCCTTTTTAAACAGGGTTCTGGGTGCTGCAGGTGGAGATTTTCCATCTGTGGAGGTTGGTTTATGAAGAGAAAGTTCAGGCTGGATGTCAGGAAAAAATTTCAGTCGTGGAAAGTGTTAAACACTGGAAGGGGCTGCCCAGGGAGGTTTGGATCCCCATCCCTGGAGTGTCCAAGGAGTGACTGGATGTGGCACTCAGTGCTCTGGGCTGGTGACAAGGTGGCATTGGGCACAGCTTCTCCTTCTCTAGCTCTGTCCTTTGTTATAAGGCAGCTGAAGTGGCCCCTCCCTTCCCTCTCTGCCCTGGGGAGCTTGACCCAGAGGAGCATTTTCCTTCTCCCTTTGCCTCCTTGGCCTCTTGTCTGTAAGCAGTGCAGAAGAAATGTGCTGCAGGGTAAATAACTGGCTTTAAACAAGGAAAGGAGTAAAAAAATCCCTCAAATTCCCTCCAGATTCTGCCTCTGCTCTCCTGCCCCTGGCTCCAGGATGGAGCTCCTGGATGAACCAAGTTCCTCCAGCAGTCTGGGGGCAGAACTGTTGGAGTGTGATGGAAAACTCACGTGTGAGCTCTTCCAACTGCCCATTTACACTAAAACAAGGATATTTTTGTTATTCCACTGATTTCCTTCTGGGGGGTGAATTGTGTAACTGAAGAATCCAAGATTTCTGTAGGGCACAAACCCACCATGGTATTCACCAAGGTGGAGCAAGCAAGAGTTTCTCACATTCCAGCAGCATTTTTGAGAGGAATGAAATAAAGGGAGTCAGGAGAAAACTGTTAAAAAAAGTCCAATTGTTGGGCAAAGCTGTTGAAGAGCCTTCAGAGAGCTGTTCCTCTGGAGACAGCCTTTGTGGCTGACCGTGGACCATGTTTGAGTCTGGGCATCCCTGGGTTGAGATTTGCAGCCTGCAGATGGGGTTTAAACTGCTCAGGACCTGCAGTGGTGTTTCCTGGTGATATCCAGGGGTTGAAATTCTTCTCAGTCAGGAAGGAAAATCCTCCCTGTATAACTGGTACGTTTTTTCTTTACTTTTTACTGTGTAAATAATTCTTTCTTTGATTCACTCAGAGCAAGAGAGAAGATCCAGTGTAATCTCCTTGCCCAGAGAAGGTTTAAAGTGCTGAATGAATTTCATTTTGGAAGTCCTAAAAGTTTTCTGACAGTGTAGGCACGAGGAGATTGGCTTTTCCTGGGAGGGAGGAGAGGACCAGGAGGGGTTGGAAAAGAGGCCTTGGGTGCCCAGGGAGTTTGTGGATTCCCCTGGATTTCCTGAAGTGTCCAAGGCCAGGCTGGATTTTGGGGGTTTGGAGCACCCTGGGATAGTGGAAGGTGTGCTTGCCCGTGGCAGGGGGTGGGAATGGATGAGTTTAAGGTCCCTTCCCACCCAAACTATTCCATGATTCTGTGATATTAAGATATGTTCACTTCACTTGTGTGTGTGTGAATTTATGTGGGGTGGTTTTGGGCATCATACTTTAAACAGACAGCAGGAATCTGGGGAGTTGAGGGACACTGCTCTAGGAAACACATAAAAGATTTAAATTTTATTAAAAGCCCCAAAAGCAGCAGAGGATGAAGATGTGTTGAGTGTTTTCCAATACAATGAAGGTTTTTGCAGAGGGAAGTGGCCGCTTCTCCTTTGTGTCTGCAGGGGGCAGAGACAATCCCTGCAGCTGGAGCAGGGAGATCATTTGAGAGTTGGGAATAACTGCCTGCAAAATACAACAATCCCAAAGCAGGAACACCTGGAATCAGCATAGCTGTTTAATTTGGAATATATGGGCATTACTGGAAATGTATTTCCAGTATTGGAAAGAGTATTTCAAAGTGATATTCGATTATATACAGTAAATGACTACATTTAATATTTCATATTTAGTGTATTAAATGGTATTTTGATGCAGGCACAAGCCCCCAGAATTATTTTTAGGTGGTTTTATCACCATAATATTTGAAGCAAGAACTTGAAATTGGGCAAGGGATGTCTGTGTTGTCTTTGACATGCAGCTCTGCCCTGATGTGCTCCAGAAGAGACCCCAAAAAGGGGCTGGTTTTGGGCTTTTCCACTGGAAACTTGCCAAAGGTGAAATTTCCCAAGTTTTGGTTTTTCTGAGCCTGTTTTCCATGTGCTGGTGGTGCCTTGGAGGCTGGTCTGGAACAGAGACCGGAAAGAGCAAAAAGATAAAGTAGGGATTTATTAAAAGGCCTCAATGGATACACCCTGGGCAGTGCCTACACCCAGACTGAACCCCAAAATGGTCACAAAATGGGTGACGAGTTACAAGGTCCCACACTTTCAAAAGTTCTGGTCCATCAGCATATTGGAGTTAATTGTCCAATTACAGCTTCAGGTTATGAAGCTCCATCCTCCCTGTTTTTTCTTCTTACTTCACTGTTATTTTTGTTCTTGGGCTTGAAAGTTGTATCAGTTATCCTTGGTCCCAAGCTGGAAAAGGAATTGTTTTGTCTGCCTACCCTGTGCTTAGTATGAAACCCAGAACTACGCACTAAAACAGCACAGAATCTGAAAAATATAAAAGCTGAAACTTAAGGCATCACTGGGGCAGCGCAGCTGCTGTGAGTGAGTTGCAGGAGAGGGAGGAGGAGGAGGAGGAGGAGAAGTAGGAGGTGGAGGCACTGCCAGCACGTGGAACGAGAGCTGCGGAGAGGGGCTGGGAAGGGAAGAAATGAGGATATGGAGCCTGCGGAGAGCATCCCGGGGGAAGGCTGGCCCGGGGCCGGAGCCACCCGTCACCGCCTCCCCTCCCGAGTGCTGGATGAGGAAGAGGTGCTGTGGGAAACGCAGTATGTAAATCCCTAAATCCAACCTGGGGGAGGCAGCAGGGGGGCTGAGCTTTCTGGCTGCAGCGTGTGGCTGGGCTTCTTTTGGGTCTGCAGTGGCTTTGGAAGTGTTCGGGAGAGCCCCTGGAGTTGGTCAGACACTTGAATCGATTATAAGTGGATAAAGTGATGGGGGTTCCCATATGTGAGGGGTCTGCAGAGGGTCCCTGTGTGGGGCAGCCCTTCTCCCACCCTGCCCCATGCTCAGGCTGGATGGGGCCCAGAGCAGCCCTGTGGGTCCTTTCCCATCCAATCCATTCCATGATTCTGCCCGGTGCAGGGAACCTCTGAAGCAGGGAGAAGTTGTAACTGCTCCAAATAAAGCTTTTCCAATAGATTTTAATGGATGAGCTGGAGTTTGGGGTGGTTTGGTCCCACTAATCCTGGCAGGGCTTTGTAACAATCACCTGATGTTTTTATCAGTTGGTTTGGAAGGTGCATGTGGCAGAGCTGTAAAGATACTAGAAAATTTGGGATTATGGAGGCTTTCAAGACTAACTGGATAATGATAAAGGAAATGTCAGGCTGAAGAGTGCAGCAACTGCAGCTGGGAGTATTGTTGGAAGCACTCAGGAATGGGAAAACAGAATTCTTGAAGTTCTCCAGTTTGTTTTGGAATTTCATGAAACTTGTTAAAGAAGTCAGACTAAACCCAAACTGCAGCCGTCCTCTGATGTATCCGCCTTGCTTTCTTCCAGGGAAAATATTTGGAAGGTAAAAGCTGCATTTTTAAATGGCTTTTAAAACTTGATACAGTTTTTGGAAGATGAATGGTCTGATGTTGCTGGGGGTTCTGTGGTCTGGGAGTGTGTTGTGGGATGCTGTGTGTGCCATGAGGAGATGGACGGTCTCCTCCTGGTTCCCCTCAGTCATTGTGTTTATCCCAGCCTTTCCCTGGCCCCTCATCCAGCCCTAGGTGTTCGAAACCCTCACTCCTGTCCCACCTGAGTCACCTCCTGAGTTTCAGTTGCTCAGCAAGAAGTGACATCACGATTCCATCATTTCCCTTGAAAAGAAAGGAGAAAGCTCATCCTGACACAGGGCAGCAGGGCAGGGAGCCTGTCCCAGGTACCTTCTGCTGTTCCTGGGACCCAGGTAACTCTTGGTTTGCAGCAGAGCGAGCTAAATCCACAGATAAACCTGCAGTCTGTTGATAAACAGGGAACTTCAGGTCTGATTTCCAAATGTTCAGATGCGTGACTGCAGGTGTGATTTAAATGTTGGCAGGATGAGGCTGGGGGCAGCTGGCAGAAAAGATGCAGAGCTGTGGCAGTTTGTGAATGTGATCCTTATGGAGAGGATCTTAGGGGCTTTTTTCCATGATGCTGCCTTGATTTCCTGCAGCAGGAGTGGAACTGAGTTGTGTCTCCTCCCTCCCTGCTGATCAGGTTGGGAATGAGGATATAATACAGAATATAAATGTGTGTATGTCTGTGTATGTCTGGCCCTGTATAGGTATTAACTCTGGTCTCAGTGTCAAAACCCAGATCCTGCCTCCAGCTGATCCTTGGATCTGATGTCAGAGCTGGAAATGCTTTTTTTGAGCTAAATCCCATCAAGACCTACCTCTCCTCTCCAATTAAAAATCCAATCTCTTGTGGTGGTCATTTTCCTCTTAAGAACTGCTGATTCTTACGCAAACCATCAATAAATATGCCAATAATTTAATAAAATCTTTGTGTGTATGTGCACAGCCAGCATTAGTTTCCCTGGCCTGAATGCACAGAGTAAAGATAGTGTGATCCGGCTGAATTTCTCCTTTTTCCACACGGAATTCTTAAAAGCTGGAATACAAATGTTTCCTTTATGCTGTAAAATCCTCGTAATCCAGCTGGAGTGGGGAAAAAATGATCAAATGCAAACTTAATCCATGTGGGTTCTGGAGATTCTCAATTCCTGCCCAATGCTCTGAATTCCGCTGCACATGCAGCAGCTCCCGCCTGCAGCTGCTGGGCTCTGAATTGTGATTTATGCCGCATTTTTCCTCTGGAATTGCTCATTCCCTCGAGACTGGGAAAATTAAAGATGGGAAAATCCAAAGGTTTCGGGATGGAGGGGCGAGAAAATGGATCTCAGGGAGGACAGGGCTGGAGGAGCCTCTGGGGGTTTGTTACGGAGCTGTTGGGATGTGAAATGTGGCCGAGCAACTAAAATGGATAATGGACTTTCTGATAAAAAAGAAAGGAATTCTGATCTTTATTTTAAGCCAATGTCCTAAAAATAACCTCCAGCAGCATTTAAAGGGACAAGCTTCCGAATCTCTCCCCCCCTCCCCGATAAACCAGCATCCCTCTGGGTTTGGGGCTGGATCTCCGAGAGCACCGCTCCGAGCCGGCCCCGGCCCAACCTTCCCGGGCTGAGGCTGCTGGGGCCGGTGTCGATGGCGGATTTTTGGCAGGATGAGGCGGTTTTCCGGCAGGGATGGGGTTAAGGGCTGCTCCGTGGTGCATGCTGGTACGAGGCTGGTTTGATGATGGAGCCGTAGTGCCCTGCTAGCGGCATGTGCCGGGAATGGATGATGGGAAGTGTGGCACTGCAATAAGGACATTGCCCCGGGCTGGTGGCTCTTCATTGCTGTGGGTTTTCCTCCATCCTAAAGCTCCCAGCCATGTAGGAGGCAGCCTCGGCGAGAGCGATCCCGCGGTGGGGATGAAGGGTAGGGGCTGCTGGGAGCCAGGATCCCTCCGCTCCTTCTGCAACGCCGGCTGTCTGAATAAATTCCACAAGGGTTAGTGGCCTGGAGGGATCCCTGGGGCTTCCCTGCCGAGCTGGGCAGCGATGGACGGGCTGCTCTGCTGGGGTGGCTGCCCGGGGTGGGGAGGGGGTGTTCGACCCCGTGCCGAGCAGTATTAGGAATTCTCGTGTGGAATCTGCCCTGCAGGCATCACGTGCTACTGCCCTGCTGCCTTTGGTTGGAGATGGACGAAGTGTGGGGCTCACGCTTTATCAGGTGTTTAAAGAAATCCAGATTGACTCAGATTGTCTCAGTTTTAATATTAAAAACCCCTTAAATTTAGTGATAATTTGTTCTTTTTGGGCACGTGAAATTGCACAGGGTATTTGTTTGTCATGGGTAAATCAGTCCCTGTGTTGGTGTCAGGATGCATTTTTTGAGTTCTAAGCCAGATTCCTTTGGAGTTGAGATGGAATGAGAGCGTTGCCGTGTCGGTCCTGTGCTGCTCCCTGCCCACGCTGTGGTGAGAGGCAGAGATGTTCTGCAGGGACACTGAACTGTGATTTAAGGTGTCCCATGTGTTGCTGCCCTCTGTGTTATTCCAGGTATTTCTCAGTAGAGCTCAGGTGAGCAGTAGCACTGTCCTTTATGGGATTAAAAGATGCTCTGCCCAAATCTGCACTGGTTTGGGGCAGATATCCCCATTTTGGTGTTTTTTCCTGAGCGAGATGAAACAGAAAAGGCTGGGGGTAGGTCCTGCCATTCAGTTCAACTTTTGTGTTGCTTTGTAGCAGCACAACAATTCATGGAAGTGTTGTAGGCCAGGTTAGACAGGGCTTGGAGCACCTTGGGATAGTGGAAGGTGTCCCTGCTAATGAGTGGGCAGGAGGTGGGACTGGATGAGCTTTAAGGTCATTCCCAACCCAGCCCATTCCATGATTCATCAGTGTAGGGGCTGAGCAAGAATCTGGTGTCCCACAGTGAAAATTGGTGGTAAGAAATGAGGATTTACAGGATGTTCTTTGCTTTCCTTGCAGACCAGAGACAAGTCCCCTGATCCTGGGCGCTGGCAGCTCATCACATCCCGTGTTTTATTTCTCTCCCTGCTGTGTTCCAAGTGTCTGCCTGCAGGGACCCGGGAACACCTGGTGATTCACACCTAGGCCTTGTGATGGTCAATTCCAAATGTTGCTTCTTTGATGTAGTTTGGGATAATGGCAGGACAAGGGGGAATGGCTTCCCACTGCCAGAGGGCAGGGACAGATGGGATATTGGGCAGGAATTGTTCCCTGGGAGGGTGGGCAGGCCCTGGCACAGGGTGCTCAGAGCAGCTGTGGCTGCCCCTGGATCCCTGGCCGTGCCCAAGGCCAGGTTGGACACTGGGGCTTGGAGCAGCCTGGGCTAGTGGAAGGTGTCCCTGCCCATGGCAGGAGGGGGTGGCACTGGATGGGCTTTGAGGTCCTTTCCCACCCATTCCATGATCCTGTGGTCCTGTGTCACTCCACTCTCTGCTATGGTCCCACCCTGGTCCCAGGCATCACTTTGATGCCTTCTGGAGGCTGCCCTGGAACAGAGACAGAGGAAGGGGACAAAGTAGATATTTATTAAAAGGCCTCCATGGGTACACCTGGGCAGCACAAGAGCCCAGCCAGACCACACCCAAGATGCCCCAAAATGGTCACAAAACGGACGCCCAATCATAAGGTCCCAGACTTTTATAAGTTCTGCTCCATCAGCAAATTGGAATCAATTGCCCAACCACAGCTTCAGGTTATGAAGCTTCATCCTCCTTGATTTTTCTTCTCACTTTACTGTTGTTTTCATTCTTGGTGTTGAAGGTTGTCTTTGGTATTGAGCTAGAGAAGGAATTGTTTTGTCTATTTACTCTGTGAAGAGAGCTTAGTACCATTTAATATGAAACCTAAAGCTACCCACTAAAACAGCAGAGAATCTAAAAAATAGAAAAGCTAAAACCTAAGGCCTCAACTTCACAATAAATTATTTTATCTAAATGCAATTTCCTTCTCCCAGAAAAGGATGAGGAAAGGAGAAATGCAAATAGGTCAAATCAAAATTCAAGTAATTGAGGATTTACAACTGGCTTCAGATGACCAAAAAAAAAAAATCTTTTTTATCAAATCCAGATTGTCCCCTTCCCTTTGCTTTTCTTCTTGAGCTGTTTTTCCAGCTAGGTGACGTAAGGACATGCGTGTTCCAGGAGTTCTGCACAGAGCTTTACATAACCAGGCTTCAGTGGAGAATAAAATGCCCCAAACCAGAATTATTCTCATCAAAAGCTGAAACCAGCCTTGTGTGAAAATTCAGGGGAAGACGAGTGGTGAGCACTGGAGAAATGGGGAGTGGGCTTAGGAACTGCAGGGAAGAACCTGAGGAGATGTTTCTGAGGGTGTCTGAGGTGAGATTGGGATATTTCCATGGCTGGCCTGGCCTTTTCTGCCCCCAAAACATCTTTCCCCCATTTTGTGGTAGTATTTTGGGAAAGCTTTGCAGTGACATGGAAAATTTTTCCCTGTCTGGTGAGGGAACATCCATTTCACACATGTGGAACGAATTTGACAAACCCAGAGGCTTTAGCCCTGGGATATGACAGGCAAATATTTGTCATGTTTTAACAGCAAACTGAACCCCACAGCTGGGAAAATGTTGGCTTTTAAAACCAATTTACTGTAAAAACTGTGATGTGCAAAGGGTGTCGCTCTGGTAAGCACATTCCCCATTGGAAAGGCAATATTTTGGATGGGAAAATACATCCCAAGGAAGCTTTGCTTTTCATTTAGTAATCCTCATGCTGTGATTTTTTTTTTTTTCCTACCAAAATTTTGTCCTTAAATCCACTTACCCCCTCAGAAAGAGCTATCTGAAGTATGTTTAAAATGCTGATGAGTTTTAATGAGCAGTCCAGGGAAAAGCTGGGCCTGGCTCTGCTCAGCAGGAGATTCCTTGGGAACAGAAGAGCTCAGCCTGGAGGCTTTAGGTGGCTTTAGGAATTCCTTTTGTGCTTGTAAGATAAAACCAATTATTGAATCTTTGTGTTGAATGATTCAATATTCCAGAATGATTGGGTTGGAAGGGACACCAGTGCCACCAGGGACACCTTCCACTCTCCCAGGGTGCTCCAAGCCCTGTCCAGCCTGGCCTGGGACACTGCCAGGGATCCCCATCCAAATTGTGCCGGTGCTCTTTGATTATACAGAAACAAAGGTGAAGATGGTTTTGAGGAGATTTTTTTGTTCTGTGTTTGTGTGCTCGGTGGCTGATCTGGTTCAGTCAGAGCCAAGGGGATCTTGGGTTTTGTTCATGGCCAAATTAAGGAGGAAGGACTGAGGTGCTAAAGTCTTTAGAGAAAGAGGAATGCAGACACTTCACTTGCTGTGCACAGAAAGGTCTGTGGGTAGCTTACAGATAAAGATAATTAGCTTATCATTAGTTAATTTTGAGGATTTCAAAGCTCTTGCCAGTAGAAGCAGCGCTGTTCCTGCTTTCAGAGGGCATTTCCATCAGGAATTTCCCTCTCCAGCTCCATGCTGTGTGTTTGGTGCTGGGTTTCTTACCATGCCCAAATGCAGTATGTGATTAATGTTTGGTGGTGGCACAGACAATTATCCTCAGGGGAATGTCAGATCCTGGGCTGCACCTGGCCCACGGCTTCAGCGCAGAGGGGACCATAAAATAGATGGAAAAATGCATTTTTCTCTCTACAGACATGCAGAGTGTATTTATTTCATGGCCCAGCTAGGAATCATTTAAATGAGTGTTTAAAGTCTGCCCAGGAATGAGCTGGATTAAATTTCCTGGAGGACTAAGCACATGTGGCTGCTAGAGCATTGATGATGGACAGGCTGTAGCCTGCACCCAAAGCAGATGTGTTGGTTCAGCCTTTCTCCAGATTTATTTAGGAATTTCTTGAGGAATTTCTCTTCTTTACTGAGAGTTTTGGCATGAGGAAGTGCTGAATCCATCAATTGCATCCTGATTCTTCTGCTTCTGGGTTAAGAGTTTGGAGTTTGGGCTGGAGCTGTGCCTGGCTGGAGCTGCTGGGAAACTGGAGGTGTTTTGTTGCAGCTTTAGCAGTTGTGGCTGCTGATTTATTGGTGAAAAGCACTTAAAATCTGTAATCAGGGCTGGTGGATTCACCTGTTTAAAATGAAGCCTGGGGTGCTCCATGGCTGAGACATGGGTCACACAGGGTGCCTTCACATGGGGCCCTGCCTGGTTTCCTTTGCTGTGGATGATTTTTCCAGGTGAAATAATGATGTAGGAATGTCCATCGAGATGTTTGGAGATGTTTCATATTGTGGAATCCTTTCATTTCAAGAAGTGGGAGCTCAAGGAGCTCAGTGTGAGCTGGGATGTCCAGGTCAGAAGTGGAACAAAACCCTCCCCCCATGACTGCCCTCGACCCCCAGGGCTGGGGGAGGCAGATGTGGAGGAATCTGTGTGCACTGGGGGAATTCAGGCTGGAGATCAGGGCAAGGTTCTTCCCCCAGAGGGTGCTGGCACTGCCCAGGCTGCCCAGGGAATGGGCACAGCCCCGAGGCTGCCAGAGCTCCAGGAGCCTTTGGACAGCACTGCCAGGGATGTCCAGGGTGGGATTGTTGGGGGGGTCTGTGCAGGGTCAGGGGCTGGGCTGGATGATCCCTGTGGGTCAGCTCAGGGTATTCCATGATTCTCACTGGGATGAGCTTGTAGGGCAGCGAGTATCTGTGGGGCCATCAGGGAATGTCACAGTGCCTGGAGCTGGCCAAGCCCATCCTTTGTAGCAGGGAAACTTTCTCAAATCCCTCAACGCTCAGCAAAGCAGCAGATCATGTGCTGAGGGCAGGAGTGTTCATTTTCTTTTTCAAGTGATGCCCTCTCTGCCCTGTTCCCTTTCATTTTTAGCAATTGTGAAAGTGGATTCCTGCCCGTGAGCACATGTGGCTTGGCTGAGAGAGGATGCATCCCAAGGACATGCAGGTGCCATGAAAATGGTTCAGGGACACGGTTTAGGGTTGGGCCTGGAGGTGCTGGAGGTTAATAGTTGGAGTCGATCACCTTAAAGGACTTTTCCAACACAAATAATCCTGGGATTCCATGACAGGGATGCTCTGCCTGGGAGCTCCTGGTGTGGGCACAAGGCAGGAGCTGCTCTGCACCTCAGAGCTGATCAGCAACAATCACTAATAACAGGGGTTTATTAGCTGTATCTTAATTACAAAGCACAGTAATTAGGGAGGAAGTGGCCATCTTGACAGCCTGATGGTGTTAATTAGAGACCAGGAATGCTCTTACAGAGTTGGAAGGGAGATGAACTCCCAGCTCCATCAAAGGACTCTGCAAATAGAGACCCTGGCTGCAGCAGGAGTGGATTTCTTTATTTCTTTTCCCTTTTTTTCCTGATCTGTCTGCACTGACAACCAGCACAGCACGTCCTGGGGAGGCTGTGCAGCGTGGAGTGCCCTCCTTCCTCTCTGTGCCGAGCTGCTGAGAGATTCCAGGGACGGATTGGTTGTTCTGAGGAGCTTTTGGCAGTAAGCCACTGACAGGAGCTGCTGTGCAGGGAGCAGAGCATGGCCTGGCCTCAGCCCTTCCTGCTCTGTGTCCTGCTGCTAGAGCAGCTGTCAGTGCAGCCAGTGCTGCTGTGCTGCTGCTTCCTGCAGGGATCAAACCTGGATTAATGTGTGTTCACACAGCAGGAACTGAGCCTGCCTAGGAGGGGGCTTGGGGTTGTCCTGGCTGTAAAGGAGGTGGGTGCCAGGCGTGGGGCCCATGTGGGATGGTCCATGGATCACCACAGGCAGTGGAACTGTGACTTTGTGCTCTAGTCTGGGATATGTGACAGTGCCCTGGCCTTAGGGACAGGTCTTTTATCCTATGACACCCATGAAATCACCTGTCCTTGTAGGGGAGGTGACCTGGGGGCAGAGGGGATACAAAGCTGCTGGTGGGAAAGGCCCTGGGGGTGCCGGTGACAGTGGCTGGAAAGAGCCCAGGGGTGCCCAGGTGGCCAAGAGGCCAAGGGCCCCTGGGCTGTGCCAGCCCTGGGGTGGCAGCAGGAGCAGGGCAGTGTCTGTCCCCTGTGCTGGCACTGCTGGGGCACCTCCAGTGCTGGGGCAGCTCTGGGACCCTCCTGACAAGAGAGACCTGCAGGGGCTGGAGCGTGTCCAGGGCAGGGAACTGAGCTGGGGAAGGGAATGGAGCCCCAGGAGGGGCTGAGGGAGCTGGGAAAGGGGCTCAGCCTGGACAAAAGGAGGCTCAGGGGGGCCCTTCTGGCTCTGCACAGCTCCTGACAGGAGGGGACAGCCAGGGGGCTTTGGGCTCTGTTCCCAGGAACAGGGACAGGAGGAGAGGGAACGGCCTCAGGCTGGGCCAGGGGAGGCTCAGGTTGGATTTTTGGAACATTTCTTCATGGAAAAGGTGGTCAGGCCTTAAAAGGGGTTGCTGAGGGAGGTTTGGAGTCCCCATCCCTGGAGGTGTCCAAGGAAGGCCTGGATGTGGCACTCAGTGCTTTGGGCTGGGGATGAGGTGGGGAGTGGGCACAGTTTGGGCTTTATGGGCTCGGAGGCTTTCCCTTCCTGTAGGTTCTGAGGGAGCCAGATTGAAATCCAAAGGCAAAAGGAATGTGAGTTGGATGCCTTTGTGGGGCTGCTGCTGCCCCGCTGCCATCCTCCCTGAGTCTGAGCAGTGCAGGGGGGCTGGGAGACTCCCAGGTCCTGCACGTCTCTGCTGTGCCTTTGGCATGTCCTGACCTTTGGGAATCGGAGGACGGTGGATAACTGACACCCCTGGATCCTCTTACCCTGGGTAAGCTGAGCCCTGGCAGCTCAGGAGGGTTTCAGTGCCCATCAGGACATGTCTCCATGTCCGTGCCCGCACTGCGGCTCAGCCTGGATGCTTCTCCAAAGCCTGGGATGAGCTGGGCTGGGGGCCTGCCGGGATGTGCTGAGCCCTGATCCCCAGGCAAGGGACATGTTAGCTGCTGGATTTGGGAGAAGGGAGGCTCAGGTGCTCCGGATTTGGGAGAAGGGAGGCTCAGGTGCTCTGGATTTGGGAGAAGGGAGGCTCAGGTGCTCTCTCTGAGCTGCTCTGGTGGCTCAGCAGCAGTTTGGGATGGGCTGCCCGTGTCCCAGCACACCATCACTGCTATTGTCCTGGTGCTGCTGGGTTTTGCTGTTCCCTGTGATCCTGCACAGCCGTGGGTGTGACACGGCTGCCTCCCTCTCCCTCTGCTCCCCCTCCCTGGGAGGGAGGGCCCTTGTCATCCATCGCCTCCTTGGTCACAGGGTTAGTGAGCAAGGAGAAAGCTGACAGGAGTGTAGGAGTGTCCTTTACACATCTCCCACTGCTTTCTGTGAGCGGGAGGAAGCCTGGGGCAGGATGTGTTTTCCCTGCTGATGGAAGACTTCCAGAATAAAATGAAGCTCCTGATAAAAAATGTAAAATAAACAAATCCTAGGCCATCTTTGCTGTGGTGACCCCCTGGAGTGGTCATGGGTACACCACAGATGAGGTTGTCCTCAGGGCTGGGAGCTCCTGGGAGCTTTCCAAGGCCATTGGAGACTTTCCTTCCCTGATGGATGTCAGGGGGAGAGGCCGCCCATCTGTGAGCTCCCCTCCTCACCCTGCTGACATTGGAGATGGACCTGGGGCTGGAAAATGTTTAAGCATCATAAAAAATGGATGTTCAGTGATGCAGGAGGAGACATCCAAGACGTATGATGGTTTCGGTAGCAGTGTGCCAGCTTTGATGTTTTCTGTGGAAGAGGAGGGTGTCACCCCCCAGCTGTGACAGTGCTCACTTCTGTGAGTTTCTGCTCTGAAAAAACCTCATTTCCTGCAAAAAATTTGAATTTTAGTTATTTCTGCTCTTTTCTGGGATTGCTCCTGTCTAGGGAATCTGCTTGTGCCTGGCCCGGTGTCCTGCTCCTGCCTGTCACCCCTTCAGGGACTCGGGGACTTCTTGTCCCCAAGCTCATGGTGCAACCGGGCTGTGGCAGCTGCTCCATGTCAGTGTGGGGGAGAGATAAAAATCCACAGTAATCACTGGATACCAAAGGATGCAGTGACTAAATGAGCAGAAACAATTAATTAACAAGTTTTGTACATTTTCTGACGTGCTTTGGACAAGAACAAGTGACTGAATTATTTATGATGCCACTTGTGTCCGCGAGTTAAATATTCCCTTGGAGATGGTCCTGGAGCTGCAGGCAGGGCAAGTCCCCCCTGCTGGGATATCTGGGATCAGGTATGGACTGTGAGTTCAGAGGGTGCAAAGAAATAAGAGCAGGGTTTGGTGAAGGGCAAATGGGAGATGTTCAGCTGGATGTGGATCTTTCAGAGGCTCAGAAAGGGACACAGAGGTCTGTGCCTGCTGATATGGATCTATCCAGGGATGAGAAATGCTTTCACTGGCAGCTTTGGGAGGGGCTGGTGGGGAGGGTAACTGGATATCCAGGCTGACTGCAGGATTTTCGAGTGATGGGGCTTTGTGAAAGGTCACCATAGCTCCCAGAGTCGTAGAATGGAAAGGACCTTAAAGCTCATCCAGTGCCACCCCTGCCATGGGCAGGGTCACCTTCCACTGTCCCAGGCAGTGGAAGCCCCAATGTCCAACCTGGCCTTGGACACTGCCAGGGATCCAGGGGCAGCCACAGCTGCTCTGGGCACCCTGTGCCAGGGCCTGCCCACCCTCACAGGGAGGAATTCCTGCCCAATATCCCATCTGTCCCTGCCCTCTGGCAGTGGGAAGCCATTCCCTGTGTCCTGTCCCTCCAGACCCCTGGTCCCAAGTTCCTCCCCAGCTCCCCTGAGGAGGGTTCCCCTGGACCCCTTTGGGCACTGGCAGGGCCTGCTGGGATCCTTGGACACTTCCCGGGCTTGCAGAGGAAATGAGGAGCTGAAGGTGATGCTGGGGCTGTGTGCTTGCCTCCTACCAGTGGGGCCAGTCCTGGCTTCTCCCGGGGGGATTCCTGGCAGTGAAGCAATTTCCGGGTGTGACAAGAGGCACTCACTGTCCCTGGCCCCAGCTCTGCACCCGAACTGCTCTTGGAATTCAGCACTTCGTGTGGCACTACTGTTCTGAGCTGGAGAATGAAAAGTTTCTATTTTTATCAAGCCATTATTTTAATTTTTAAAATTTTCTTTCCTGGCCATGAGCTGTGCTGCTGAGCCCTCAATTATCTGCTAATGAGCCATTATTTCCCTGTAGTCACTCCTTCCCCTCTATGTTTTTGCTCATTGCTATTCACAAGTGACCTCGGGGGACAGGAGGGACATTTGGCCATGTCCAGCAGGACTAACGCTGACTCTCCAGTGCTCCCACAAAAGCATCACTTGGGTTCATTTTATCTCCTCTCATGTTCCCTGCCAGCTCTGCCCTTCAGTCTCTGAGGTTCCTATTCTGGAGGTTTCAGGGCTGGATCCATAATTCCCTGTAGGGCTTCCCATCTTCTTATCCTGTTGGAAATAGGGAACAGAATATTGTAGTCAAGAGGCAGAGCGAGAAGCCGACCACCAATCCTCCACCTCCTCCAAAAGCTGGCAAAGTGCATCTTACAAAGCTCTCTTGGCTCCTCCTGAGAAGAGTTTTGGAAGGATTGTGAAGAAATCCACTGCAAAGACTTGGAAGCACATCTGATGCCTGCCTGTGTTTCAGCCCATATACCTATACCTATACCTATACCTATACCTATACCTATACCTATACCTATACCTATACCTATACCTATACCTATACCTATACCTATACATATACATTTATAGAATTACAGAATGGTTTTTAGGTTGGAAAAGCCCCCTGAGAGCATCAAGTCCAGCTGTTCCCCTCAGACTCCCAAGGCCACCACTGATCCACGTCCCCAAGTGCCACATCCTCATGGCTCTTAAATCCCTCCAGGGATGGGGATCCAGCACTGCCCTGGGCAGCTGTGCCAGTGCCTGACCACCCTTTCCATGAAAAAATGTTCCCAATATCCACCCTGACCCTCCCCTGCCCCAGCCTGAGGCTGTTCCCTCTCCTCCTGTCCCTGTTCCCTGGGAGCAGAGCCTGACCCCCCCCAGCTGTCCCCTCCTGTCAGGAGCTGTGCAGAGCCAGAAGGGCCCCCCTGAGGCTCCTTTTGTCCAGGCTGAGCCCCTTTCCCAGCTCCCTCAGCCCCTCCTGGGGCTCCATTCCCTTCCCCAGCTCAATTCCCTGCCCTGGACACATCCAAGCTCCTGCAGGTCTCTCCTGCACTGAGGGACACAGGGACACTGCTCTCTACCCCTCAGGGCTCTGTGTGACACAGCTGCCCCTCTGTAGCTGCTCTGTTTTCCAGCTTTGCTTTCTGAGTATCTCGGGTTGTTCCTTGTGGATTGTAAAAATGTCTCCAGCTGACTTCTCCCACTTCTGCCCAACTCTGTCCTTCCAGTCACCATCCCTTTGGGATTTGTTTCCCAGTCCCAGTGCCATCAGAGATGTCCTTTCCTGGGACACTGTGGGAGTGCAGGATCCCAAACCAGCCATGGACTGGTGAGGACATAACAGAAACCACCTCTTGTCTCAAATTTGCCTTCCCTGTTCCTGTTTTAGCTCACTTTTAAAAGTTCATTGGAATTTGTATGGATCTAGAAGTAGCCAAGACCAGTGGCTCCCAGGGCTGCATATTGGGTTGGATCTCTCCAGTGATGCCACGTGGGGTCTTGGATTGATCACATCCTGCATTTCATCTCCATTTCTTCAGTGTGTCCATCCTATTTGTGGTTTAAGCCCAGCCTTTTGGTGTGTTTTAAACTCAGTCTGTGTGACTCTGTAGCCTAAATTTCAACTTACTGGGGTTGCTCAGGTGTTTGGGTGTTGGGAAAATCCCATTTTTGCTGGGAAGTGCATGACTGCAGTTGAGACAAAGTGCAGGCTGTGCTGTTCAGGATTATTGACCAGGAACATCATCATTTTATAATTGCAGCAATAAAATGTTCAATAGCCAGGCTGGGAATGCTGCAATGATGGAAATGGAGATACTTTGTGCTTTCCCACTGTCCAGTTTTGTATCCTTCTTATTTTCATAGAATCATGGAATGGATTGGGCTAGATGGGCTTAAAGCCCATCTCCTTTCACCCCTGCCATGGCAGAGACACCTTCCACTGTCCCAGGTTACTCCAAGCCCCAATGTCCAGCCTGGCCTTGGACACTGCCAGGGATCCAGGGGCAGCCACAGCTGCTCTGGGCACCCTGTGCCAGGGCCTGCCCACCCTCCCAGGGAACAATTCCTGCCCAATATCCCATCTGTCCCTGCCCTCTGGCAATGAGAAGCCATTCCCTGTGTCCTGTCCCTCCATCCCTTGTCCCCAGTCCCTCTCCAGCTCTCCTGGAGCCCCTTTGGACACTGGAAGGGGCTCTGAGGTGTCCCTGGAGCCTTCTCTTCCCCAGGCGGGCATTCCTAAGAGCAGTGAGTGGCCTTTGATCCCTGGGTTTGCTCTGTGGAGCCCCATCACCAGGTGGGCCCTCTTCACCTGCTCCCCTGAATGTGACTTCAGGATATGTCCCATCTTGTCACGAGGAGCTATTTTTCCCTATTTTTAGGCTCCCATTTGCCTGCACAGCTTTCCCTTTGCATTCTCAGGCAGAGGCAGCAGCCCTGCCAGCTTGGTGGTAATTGCTGAGCGATCGCCCGGATTTGGAATGATTTATGAATGATTATTTTCCCTACTATTTTGATGATTAATTCTCAGTGTAATTCTTTCTAACCACCAAAATTCCGCCTGTTCCTGCATCTGCAGCTGCTCTAAACCTCATCCATCTCCCTGGCAGCCGGGGTAGGCTATTAAATATAGATCCCTGCTCCATTTAATATTCATAGTGATTAAAAGTGATGAAAGCATCTGTGTCTGCCAGTGCCAGGGTGGAAATTGCTCTGCTTCAGGAATGACGGTGAGCAACGTATCCCAGAGATCCGGATAATTCCACTGCTGATTCTGAATCATACCCTTCCTTGGTGTTGGGATAAACAGGGAACCTGGGAAGGAGGTGGGATTGATTTCTGTGGATTTACTGTGAGAAGAAAGGGTTTGGAGTTTTGGCAAGAATGGCTGCAGGATTTGCTGTTGGCTGATCCTCATGGGCACCCTCCACTCTGTCTGTGGGAGGAGAAAAGGCTTTTCCCAGTCAGTGGGATACTTTTCATAGTTTGGATCCAAAACTCCCAGACAAGTGTGGGAAAAGGCAGGAGAAAGTGCACAAGAGGTGGATCTGGGAATGGAGGCACAATCCATGCTGTGGTGGTTGGATCATGCAGGCAGCTGAAGGCAGCTTTTTCCAGGGATTGGAACTCTGGTGCTCCCAAGCTCAGCTCCCCCTGGCAGGTGTGCAGGTCCTGCTGCTGATTGGGAAATCAGCTCCTGAGATGCCCCCCTGTCACTGCTGTGATCTCTGGTGGCTTTGAGGCAACCCAGGAATGCTGTTTGAATTAAGATCATCAGCATTCCTTCTGTCCCATCAGAGCTTTCCCTGTGGACAGCACACAGGGATCTCTGCTCTGGCTCCACTTCACTCCTGCAGTATTGATCCTGCACTTCCAACCCCCCAGTGAGCTCATTCCAGCTGCTTCCAGGACAAAGCTGGGTTTAATTTTCAGCACAGGGCCAGTCCTGCCGTTGGGAGGCTCCAGTGGTAGGAAAGTGGCTCGTGCTTGCAGGAAGATTGGGGAGAGATTCAAGGTGATGTAGGAAGGACGAGGACTGCTGCTGAAAATGAGAATACTTGGGAAGGGAAAGTTTTCTACTCAAAGGGAGAAGGAAGGTGAGGGATGTAGGGTGAGGAGAGCTGTGTTGGACTTGGAGAGGGAGATAAGCAGGGATGAATTGCCTGCTCCAGCCATGGTGTGGGGCTGAGGAGCTGTGGTGCTTTGGGCTGGAGACATCGAAGCCAGACTCTGGAAGCGGTTTGGGAATTTTGGGATAAAAAAAATGCTGAACCTTTCAATCCCTTCTACTCATCCTGCTTTATCCCTGAAAAGGTTCTTCCCAGCTCTGCTCATCCATGGGCAGCCCAGCTGTGAGCAGCAGCTCCCTGGGATTGCTCCCTGGTTTTGGTTTTGGAGTGGGAGCTCAACCTGGCAGTGCCTCCTGTGGGATCCTTGTCCTGGGATCCCCATGGACTGCACTGCAAAGCCCCAGTGTGTCCCCAGAGCGTGAGGATGCTCTGGTGTTGTGCCTTCAGCCAGCAGCTTTCCCACTAGCTCTGGAGAAATTGCAGGCAGCTGCAAACACTTATCTGAGGGGAAGATTTCAAGATGATAAAAGGGGGTGGAAAGGGAGCTCTGCCTTGGTGGCTCTGGCGGGATGCTGCTCCAGGCACTGAGGTTTGTGTTCTCTGGGCTGAGAAACAAGCCCGAGGAGGCTTATGGCCGATGGCTGCCGATCCATTTTCCATAGATTAAATTGCATCACAGTTCCAAAAATAATCTCCCCAGCTTACGGTGAGGCTGCCTGTTCCTATAGCAACACTGCGTGCCCGTGCCCTACAAACCAAACCAGCCCGGACTGCCAGAGCCTGTCCCGGCTCCAAACAAAGCATGAGGGGCTGGGCTTCGGGAGCACTTGGATTTGGGGGTGGAGGTGTAAAATATGAGCCCGGAGTGTTCCTGGAGAGGGGATTTATGAGAAGCTGCTGTGGTTTGTATCTCTGAGATTTGAGCCCGTGCTTGCAGATGTTCCCTGAGTGCATCACGAGGAGCGCAGGAAACAGCAGCTGCATTTGTGGAGCCTTCCTGGAGTGAGAGGGGATGGAGGAGGAGGAGGAGGAGGAGGTGGTGTTATATGGGTTACTACAGTGCCTAGGGCCAGCCCTGCTGTGCCACACTTGTGTTGTGGCATGGGGAAGAGGGATGGGGTTGGAGTTGGGTGGTGATGGCTGCTCACACTCTACTCAGCCCAAATCCACTGCTCCAGGGTCCTGGAGGTGTTGGCACCAAGCCCTGCACAAGACCAGGGCAAAGCTTGGCTGCAGGATGGAGAGGGGGATGAACTGAAATCATGGATAGTCACTGTGTGCCACTGGCGAGCACAGGGAAATCTCCAGAGCACACTGGGAATGCAGGAATCCTTAGGAGGGTGCTGTGGAGGCTGGGCTGCCCTGTTCACAACACAGGAGCCAGTGGAACCTGGCAGTCTGTTGTCAAATTTTTCCTGTCAGCCTTTCATGTTTGTTTTCTTGAGGAGCTTTTGTTCCCTGGGGATGAGTGACAGGAATTCCTGAATGTCTGGCTTTCATTCTGAGCATGAGGAAGAGCAGAGTGAGCTGGGGTGAGCTTGAGATGTGCTGCTTCCCGAGGGGATCCAGGGCCACCTGCATCCCAGCATGGGACTGGGAGCCCCTCTGCCACCCCCTGAGGGTTTGCTGCTCTAGGGAGGATCTTCATTCCATGGAGAGCAGACGGGCAGAGCCGGAGCAGCAGGAGGGATGAGATTCAGGTGGGAGCACTGCTGTCATCCTGCATGGACAGAGGGGATCCAATCCATCACTGAGCCCTTCCCTCTGCAGGGACAGGGTGTGCTAGGGGCTGGAAACCACGGATTAAAGCTCTCTTTGTGTCCTTGGAGGATCTCCCTGTGTGAGGGAGCTGAGAGGCCTTCCAGGCTCCTGCAGGGCCTCCAGACTTTTTGCTGGTCCTAGACATGGTCCCGATCCATTTTGGCCCTGCCCAGCTGGAGGATGTTGGTTTGGGGTTTAATGGGATTTAGGAGCTGCTGAGAGCTGAGGATCCAAAAGGAGCAAACTGGGGAAAAGGAGTAAGGGCAGCATCCAGAGACAAGGAACACAGAGCATTGGAATAGAATCCCAGAATCATTAAGGTTGGAAAAGTCCCCTGAAATCACTGAGTCCAAGCACTCTCAGCACTGCTGAGGCCACCACTGACCCATGTCCCCAAGTGCCACATCGCTTTTAAATCCTTCCAGGGATGGGGACTCCAGCACTGCCCTGGGCAGCTGTGGCAGTGCCTGGTCACCCTTTCCCTGAAGAAATGTTTCCATAATCCAACCTGAGCCTCCCCTGGCCCAGCCTGAGGCTGTTCCCTCTCCTCCTGTCCCTCTTCCTGGGAGCACAATCTGACCCCCTGGCTGTCCCCTCCTGTCAGGAGCTGTGCAGAGCCAGAAGGGCCCCCCTGAGGCTCCTTTTGTCCAGGCTGAGCCCCTTTCCCAGCTCCCTCAGCCCCTCCTGGGGCTCCATTCCCTTCCCCAGCTCAGTTCCCTGCCCTGGACACGCTCCAGCCCCTGAGCATTCTCCAGCTCATCCAGTCTTCACTTCCCCTGTTCTGGTTCCTCCTCATTCCCTGCATGTTTGGAATCCCCTTCAAAGCCATCACTAAAAATCCTTCTGGGCTGTGCTGGAAAATGTTTCAGTTGGATTCTGCTGGATGTCCCTCACCATCACCCTGTGGGAGTAGTGTTTCCCCTCTTGCCCTCTTCCTCTCCTAAATCTTCCCAAATATTTAGGAATCTGTGTTTTTGCAGCTTCCAAGAGGTTCTGTGACCCTGAGTGGGTGCAGTTAGGAACCTCCCATTCGGGTTGAGGTCCCATTGCTGTGACCTTGCTGGTCCTGCTGCACTTTGGCTTCTGCAAATCCCCTGTGGTCCCTCCTCGAATGAGGAGCCCTGGATAGACTCTCTCTGGATATTTCCTGATCTTCAGGGTGTTTTCCCAGCCTTAGCAAAGCCAAATAATTTTTTCCCTGTCTGAGCTGATAAAATAGCTGGAATAAGAGCAGGATCCTCAAAGCTGTGATGTTTGGCTGGGCTCCAAGCAAAGACCTAGAGGCAGAGGCTTGCTGCTCTTCCACCTTTCTGGATGAGTGAATCCTTCATCCTCAGCCATTGGATGAATATTTCTGCAGCTTCTCCTTCAGCCCTTCATGATAATCTTCAGCTGTAACTCCAGGAATTGGTGTGTCATGTGCAAAGGTTGGTCAAAGGTTGACATGATGTTCTTGGAGGTCTTTTCTGGCATAAATGAGCCTGTGATTCAAAGCAGCTTCCCTGAGATGAGCCCTGATGTGGGAATGAGGGTATGGCAGAGCCCAGCATTCCTGTGGCAGTTTGTCCTGTGGGTACCAGCAGCAGATGGAGAGCTGGTGGGGGTGGCCTGGTGGGAGCAGAGCTCCTCCAGTGGGGTCTGAGGCTGCTGCTCCAAAGTTGGTGCAGATCTGAGTGGCTGCTGCTTGCTGCAGGAAACAGAAGGATTCATGTTTCTATGGATTTGGGATTTGGTCAGCTTTCCCTAGAGCTCCCAGGAGAAAGATGGAAACACCTTGCAGTATCAGAACTCCACCTTGGAGGGATGGCAGTGAAGAGATTTAGGTACTCTGTGTGATCATTTCTTCTTTCAGTTACTCTGATTTATTTGATTGTAGATATGACATTGGATTTCCTTCTTCCCATGCTTTGATGTTGCTTGAGATATATAGATAAATAAAATATTACATTATTAATTGTTTATTAATTGGTTCCTGCTCTAGTAGAAGGTGTCCCTGCCCATGTCAAGAAGATGGAAGGAGGTGAGCTTTAAGGACCCAACCCAAACAATTCCATGACTCTATGATTGTAGTTGCCCGGGCAGGAAGAGGAAGGTGGAATCCTGCTGCCCACCCTGCCAGCATTCCAACATCCCACAGCAGCAGCTTTGGGACAGCAGGAACTGGTGAGGGATGCTCAGCTCAGCCACCTCAGCTGGAATGAGCAGCATCACTGGGCTGATCCAGGTTCCTTCCCCCTTTACTGGGCTTTGAGGCATTTATATAACTCTGCACAGCGATAAAAAATTGGGCCATGCTGTGTTCCTGTCTCAAGCTGAGCACTTGGATTGTTCCCACAGCCTCGATCAATGGGCAGGAAATAATGTCCTGGAAAGTGCAGAGCCCGTCCCTCTCCGTGCTCTGCCATCCTTGTGTTGGCACTGCCCAGGCTCCCCAGGGAATGGGCACGGCCCTGAGGCTCACAGAGCTCCAGGAGAGTTTGGACAGAGTGGGATTGTTGGGGGGTCTGGGTGATCCTTGTGGGTCCTTCCCAACTCACAGGGCATCCTGTGATTCTGCGAAAAACCCCCTGGCTGTGATTTGGGATTGCATCTGGGCAAGGTGATGCAGGCTTTGCTCTGGGAATCCCAGAGCACTGGCAGGCGACGGGAGCCAAGACTTTGGGGCAGCATTTTGTGTAAGGAGAATGGGGGGAGAATTAAAGGGAGGGATTTGGGGGTTAAATGCTGCCTGTGGATGGACAGAGGGGCACTTTCTCTTGCTTGGCACAATTTTTGCAGCACAATTTTAAGCAGATAAAGTTGTCTTTGTGAATTATTTTTGATGTCTGCAAACAGAAAATTGGGAAATTTGGATTGTCCCCTGGAGTCCCTCAGAGGTGGGTTTGCCATGTTCAGGCTCCTGTTGGTAATGACAGCTGAGCCAGCAGGGCTGGCTTCTGCTCCTGGGAGCTTTATAAAACATGGGACTTCATTATAAATTGGCAATTAAAGTGCAGCCTCATTAGTCATCAGATCCGAGGCCTGTGGAAGAGAGGTTCTGCCTTCTGGAGTGCAGGCAGCTGGCACAGCCTGCAGAGGCTGCTGGGATGCTGGTGGGAAGAGCATGGTTTCTCACCTGGAGAGAGAGATGGTGAAGGAGGCCAGAGGCTACCCTGGAAAGCCCCAGGGCCACAGCTCAGAGCAGCAGGAGTAGCCTGGTGTCCCTCTCCCAGCAAATGTCCAGAGTATGGAATGCTCTGTCCTTGGAAGCACCAGCTCAGGACAGGTGCAGAGACAATATCCAAGCCCAGGGAATGTGCCCACACTGCTGGAGACCTTTTGCGTGCCCCAGTGTGGAAGGCACTGTGGGAATACTTGAAACTTTTGTATCAGAAAATGTACTTTTTGAGGAGGTTTTGGTTGTTTTCTGTACTGGTAGAAAAATGGCTTCGATTTTCTTGCCAGGTCTTTTGGAGCTGTCCTGTGGTGTGAGCCTGTGCCATCACTGTGGTGCCTCTGTGCACCCTCCTGGAATGGAGTCCTTGGAATTCTGCCTCTTCCTATTCCACTTCCCCTACCAGCTATTCTAGAGACTTCCCTGATTCTGGGTGTGTTTCCAGACCTCTTCTCCTGTCCCCTGTCCAGGCTCAGCAGCTCCCTATCCTGTCTTATGGGACCTCAGCTGGCAGCTCACCTTCCTTGGGAAGCTCTCAGCTTCTTTCCCTGGGGTGCTCTGGTTGTCCTTGGTGGCCACTTCCTCTCCTGGCTCCAACAGCTGCTGCTCCTGTTTTTTCAGCCGGGTTGCAGAGGGACCGAGTGGTGACATTGGGAGATGCTGTCCTGGTGCTTCATGAGCCTGTTGGGGTTTGCTCTGTGCCCTGTTTCCCTTGGATTTTCTCCCGTTGTCCTTGGGCAGTGAGCTTGGTCCTGTTGTGGAGGATCAGCGCTGTCCCTGAGCTGTGTCACCTGTCCCATCCCATTCTGGGGAGGTTCACCACGAGTCCTGGTGTGACACTGTGCTCTGCTCTGCTCCTGCTTCCACTCCAGGGTGATGATGCTGTCACATTTATCCAGATCCTTGCCTTTGGATCACAGTAATGGAAGGGTGCTCTCCCTCTGGTTTCCTTACTGTGGATTCAGTCTGAGCTGTGCCTGAACGCCTCTCCCAGTACTCACAGCATTTCCAGAGCTCCTATCAATGAGCCAGGAATAGCAGCCAAACACCCACCTGCCAGGGAATCACGGGTTTCCTTCCTTCCTCGCAGCTCTGAGAGGGAATGTGCTGCTCCCCCGTTACACCAGAGCCATCCCTGAGCTCCGTGCCTGGATTGTTTGGAGAATGTTCTCGCTCCCTCAACTCCCCCAGACCTGGCAGGGAAGCTGCAGCCAGGTTGTGCTGGTGCCCATCTTTCTGAAATCCAGAAACAGAAGATTGAGGGAGGGGAGATACAAGAGCAGCTCCCTGCTCTGCTGCCTCAGTGGGTTTTGGGAGCACCTGGAAAATCCTTGGCTGAACTTTGGAGCCTAAGGATGCAGCACACAGGATCTGCTTCCCTCTCTTTGTATTTGCTTTGGGTGCTGCTGCCTCCTGGGGCCGATCAGCTCCTTCCTGGGGGAGCAGAGGGATGATCAGAAATGCTGTTTTACCACCACTGAATGGATTTGGGTCAGTTTCCTGGTTTTAAGTGTTCTGGAGTTGCAGGAATTCTTGCTGTAGCTGCGGTGCTGATCGTGGAGTTTTCTGCCCTCTGAAGACATGGTGGTGGTTTTGGGTAAAGTGTCACTTTCCTTGGTGTCTCTGTGACCTTTCCCTCAGATGACACAGTTCACCCTGCCCCGAGCAGAGCTGGCAGAGCCTCCAAGTGCGGGGTGGATCGACCCCGGTGAGCCTGGGAAGGGCAGGTTCGGTGTGTGGCACTCCCTGTGCCACCCCACCACCAACCCTGAACCAGATCTCGGTGACAGCCACAGGAGCGGCTGCTCGGCTCTGGGTGCCACCCCCTCCACGCTGTGCTCCGGGGGGGCCACGACCCCCAGCCCAGCGCTGGCAGGAGGTCCCCGGTCCCCGGCCCCGGTCCCTGCCCGCGGCGCCGCCGGGCTCAGCGGCCGGGGGTAACCATGGAAACGCTGTTCTCTCCATCCCTCCCTGTGCAGATGACTCCGGTGACGAGGAGCCCGCCTCGCAGTCAGACAAGAGCGAGCTGCACGGCCCCCTGAAGACCCTGTCGAGTAAGCTGGAGGACCTGAGCACCTGCAATGAGCTGATCGCCAAGCACGGCGCGGCGCTGCAGCGCTCGCTCAGCGAGCTGGAGAACCTGCGCCTGCCGGCCGACAGCGGCGAGAAGATCAAGGCGGTGAACGAGCGCGCCACGCTCTTCCGCATCACTTCCAATGCTATGATCAACGTGAGTGCTGCTTCTCCTGCCCCTCCTCCTCTTCCTCCCTCTTCCTCCTCCACCCTCCTGCCCTCTCTACTCCCTGTTAGCGCGGGGTTCGCACGGCCGGGGCTCAGCACCGCGGTGAGGGCATGGGAAGCTGAAAAGATGCAGCTGGGAAGAGAGCATGGATACGGACCCCACGGAAACACAGATGTGCTACATCCTTACAGCCTGCTCCATGTTATAGATCATTTTTATAAAGCTGGGAAATGTGGATGTTGGGAATGCTGAGGGGCTTCCGCCTGCTCTGTGTGGGGAATTCTGCCTGGCACAGCACTTCAGAGCCATCTGCCTGCTGCAGGTTGAGACCCACATCCCACATCCCTCACATCTTAACTGCTTCCATGGAGCTGCTGGGGTTCCACACAGCTGTGGGATTTAACCCCGTCGGGGTCTCGTGCTGGCTCTGCTCTCCCAGCTGAGTTTTTGGAGGTCAGTGAGCGGTGCCAGCACTGTCACTGCTCCTGCCTTGTGCAGCCTCACGGTGCTTTCCGGTTGTTTTTTGGAGACAGCTTGTGTTTGGAGTGTGGCTCTGCCTCCACGGCAATGAGACAGCCCTTCCTGGGGAGCCTGGCCCTGGGGAGCTCTGAGAGAGAGCAAAACTGAATAAAATATTTAAAGGAAATTAAAAAAAACCAATCCCAAAGCTTCACCAGGCTGGAATAATGTATGAAGGCCGAGCTCAGGGAATTGTGAATGGAGCAGTGCTGTCGCCGTGCTGTCCCAGCCCTGAGCGGAAGGAGGTTGGGTGGTGTTTGATGTGGGCTTTAAAAAATAACAATAATTCCCAGCAGGAGCTGGAGGGTACTCAGAGCCCCACTGTTGCAGCATCCTCCCCATTCCCACTCTCAGGATTCTGTAGCTATGGGGAGGAAAAAGCTTCCTGAATCTCTCTTTTGTGTGTCAGAGCAGTCTGGGGATGCTTGTGCAGCATTCTCCCCAGAGAGAGTTTGTCCAACTTTTGGGAATGGGGTTGGCAGTGTGGTGGGAGGTGCCAGCAGACCCTTGGTGCTGCTGAGGTTTGCTGTCAGGAGGCAGAACAGCAATGGGAGGTGGGCAGGGAATTGCCAGGGAGAGGATTCTCCAGCAGCCTTTGGAAAGGGATGAGCAGAGCAGTATTTGCTGTGTCCAGCCCAGAGAGGAGGAGGAGGAAGAGGAGGAGGAGGAGAAGGTTGTGGTAGTTGCAACGTGATAAACGCTTGAGCAAGGCTGTCTGGAGGGTGGGAAATTCCACAAAAACCATTGTGCCGGGATAAAACAGCAGGAACTGGCTTGTCCAAAATCCCAAGCAGGTAAGAGGGGCTGGAGGGTGGCAGGGCATGTTCTTACGTGGATGCTGTGGTTCTGTTTCCAACAGCATCCTTTGGTACTTCGGCTCTGGATGGGCATCCTGGGGAGATGCCCGAGGGAAAGGCTGTGCCCTGGAAGGAGCAGGGTGGGAAATGCCCGAGGGAAGGGCTGTGCCCTGGAAGGAGCAGGGTGGGAGATGCCCGAGGGAAAGGCTGTGCCCTGGAAGGAGCAGGGTGGGAGCAGTGTGGCAGCTCCGGGAGGAGGTTGTGGCTCTCCCTGATCCCTGCTGAGCCGGTTGTTTTGGGAGGAGGTGACGGAGCTGTGGGCAGGGGGACACTTTGAGAGGCTGGGTTAGAAAGGCAGGAGAGGGACAAGCAGTGAGGGGGAGACCAGGAGGGAGGGGACCAGCCTGACTCCCCTGTCACAGGGACTGGTGGCTCCCAGCCACATTGTCACCTTTTCCAGCATGGACCCCTTTCTGTGCCTTGATTTCTCCTTTTGATGCCTTCTGGAGCTGCCAGGAGCCTCTCGTAGGGGGATGGGGGGAACTCGGTGCAGTGCAAAGGTCCCAAAATCTTCTGTATAGGAAATGAAACATCGCCCCAGGGAAGCATGTGGAGTTTCCTGGTAAAAATACCATGCTCATGCCCACCTCCATCCTCGAGCACATATCCCATGGGAGCACAGGGTGCTTTTGCCAGACTTGGAGTTCCTTGCAGGAGAAGTTAAAGCATCCTTGCTTATCAGGTTTTTCCTGGAGAGATCCCAGCTGGCAGTACTGAGTTGGTGCTGGCACATGGATGCTCCATGTCCAGGCTCTGCCCTGGCTGCAGCACCAACCTCATGGATCTGCTCCATGGAAGTGGATATGGATCTGTGTTTGGTGTGTGGCTGTGAATGGAAGGGGTGAGTGCTCCTGGGAAGAAGAGATGGGTGCTCTGGGGAGGGGTGGGTGCACCAGGAGGGATTGAGTGTTTCAGGGAAGAAGGGACAAATGCTTCAGGGAAGGGAGGAATGCTAGGGGAAAAAAGGATGGGTGCTCCAGTGAAGGAATGGGTGCTCCTGGGAAAGGAAAGGTGCTCCTGGGAAGAGAGGATGGGTGCTCTGGGGGAGGGTTGGATGCTCCAAGGAAGGAATGGGTGCTCCAGGGAAGGGAAAGATTCTTCTGGGAAGAGAGGATGGGTGCTCTGGGGGAGGGTTGGATGCTCCAAGGAAGGAATGGGTGCTCCAGGGAAGGGAAAGATTCTCCTGGGAAGAGAGGATGGGTGCTCCTGCGAAGAAAGGATGGGTGCTCTGGGGGAAGATTGGATGCTCCAGGGAAGGAATGGGTGCTCCAGGGAAGGGAAAGGTGCTGCTGGGAAGAAGGGCTGTGAGCTCTGGGGCTGGCGTGTGCAGTTCTGTGCAGCTGCCTCTGATCCGATTATGTAAATGGCCCTGGAGCCGCGGGGAGCGCAGCAAGCACAGGAAATAAATAAATAGAGATGGAAATGCAAGAGCTTTGCTGTGAAGGTGACCTTCCCTCCGTGCTCTGGGTGCTGCCACGGCTGGCACCGGGTGCTCCTCTCCAGAGCTTGGGAGCATCACCTGGGCAGGTGCTGCTGGGAGTGACGGGGAAAGGTGTGGGCAGAGGCAGAGCAGGGTGTGCTGGGCTGTTGTGTTACAGGTGAGGATTTTGGACGTGCTGGATTTCAGACTGGCTGTTACAGGGCTTAAACTGAAGCCCAGAGCTCTGTGAGCCTCCTGTTGGGGCTGCTCCCTGTTGGAATCTTAGCAGGCAGAGTCCAGGCTCACCGGGATGGACGAGCCTGGTGGCAGCAGGGCTGGGCAGCAGACCTGGAAAGCCAAGGCACAATCTGCCACGGGGGAGGAGTGGGAGGTGTGTAAAAATAAGAAGCAACAAAGTACCAGGATGAGAGGCCCAGAGGATCCCGAGCAGCACGCTGAGTTGTGTAGACTCATCCAAGAGTGGGGAAAGCTCTGTCTCATCATTCAGCAGGAGACAGCAGGCAGCAGGGATGTGTGGATGTGCTGAGGGAACCAGTCTGGGTGTCAGGAAGAGCTCACAGGGCTGTGGGTGGTGATGGAAATAGGTTTTTAATAGGAAAGGGGGTGCTACGGTGGAGCTTTGTGCTTCCTCAAGGAATGGGAGCGTGGAGAGCAACAGGGCTTGGGCTTGCCTGTGTCATTCCTGGGTTAGTTTGTGTTTTCTCTTGAGGTTTTGGAGGAACAGGGGTACAGGAAGGCTCTACCAGGCCAGTGCAGCCCAGACAAGGAAGGGTGGGAGGAGCAGGGATGTGGTGCTGGGTGGGAGATGCTGCTCCATCAGGATTTGGTGAGAAGGGACCACCTGGAGCAGGCAGTACCAGGAGCAAAGGACTCACCTGCCCTTGAGAGGCTCTGCTGGCCACCCCAGCCTGTCCTGAGGGATGCACCTGTTTTGAGGCTGGCTGATTTCCCACCCAGCTTTTCCTTTCTCATTAAATGAACCTGCCTGGAGCAACAGCACCTGAGACATCAGCAGAGAGCACCCTCCATCCTTCAGGTCTGCCAGGAGGACTTCCAAGAGCATGAAACACAGAGCTGGAGCTAGAATGAGGTGGACAATAGCATGTGCTGCCTCCCCTCCAGGAAAGGGCCCCCAGCCTGTCAGCTTAAGCCCCTCCAGGACACCCAGCAGCATCCCAGAGGCTGCATCCTCCCATCCCAGCAGGATTTCTCCCTTTGGATCTCTCCAGGGCTTTGCTCTGGCTGAGCAGCACTTTTTGGGGTGGCCCTGTGCCGTGTGCCAGCGGCTCAAGGAACCTCTGGTCTCTCCCTGCAGCCACACTGGGTTCCTGGGGACTCTGAGTGGCATCTGCCTGGTGGAGTTGGTTTATTTGGAGCCCTTTGGGTGCCTGGGCTGGAATGAGCTACTTGGGCATAAGATGGGTTTCCCCAGAGCTGTTCCTCTGCCTCCAGCTTCCCTGTGGAGCAGTGAGCCCCCTCTCCCCCGTGGGAATGTTGCTGTGATTAATCCATACTCCCCAGACTGTTTCCATATTAACTCAGATGATGCTGAGCACCTGCTCTGAGCAGCCTCAGGTTGCCCAGCACAGCCTCCAGCCCGGTGTGTGAGTTCTGGTTTATCCAGTGGTAGATGATGGATACACCCTGTGTCTCTGTCTGCTTGGAAAACTGCTCAAAGCTGGGAGGCAGCAGAGTCCCTGGGATCACCTCCCTGCAGTGATCGTGGGGCCAGGGTGATGCTGTTGGGCCATACCTTGGGCACGTCCCTGTGCTCAACTGCTTCCCGGTGTGGATGGACACATGGTCTGTCCCTTAGGGTCCCCAAACCCTTCCTGGCCACAGGCAGGAAGATGGAAGTGGGCAGCAGGGAGGGACCAGCAGCCTGCTGGGCTTCTCTCAGAACAGCCAGAGGGCTGGAGGAGCTCTCCCTGGGCATTCAGGGGTTAATTCCAGCACCGCCGTGAGGAAATTCCATCTTTAACCCCTGGATTTGCTTCCTCGGGGCAGGGATTGCAGCTCTGTGACCCCAGACAGCTGCTGTGCTGCCCAAAACCCCAGCCAAACTCGGAAGGGGCCAGGGCTTGTCCCCGTGGCGAGTGCGGTGGCGCAGCAGCTCTCGCTGGCATGTGGCACAGGCTGTGTTAATTATCCGTGCTGCGCTAACGACGCGCACTAATCAGCGCCTCGAAAACCATGTCACCGACCCAGAAAAGCCCCGGCAGTGGGATTAAATCCCTAACCCAGCCCTAATCCCCCTCGGATGAGAGGGCTGCAGCGAGGGCTCTGGGTGTCCTGCCTGTTCCTGCTGTGGAGGCGCCGCATTGACCAGGACATAACTGGTGGGTGCTTTGCTCTTACTGGGGGGAGGGTGACAGTGGCACCTTGAGGTCTCTCCATGCCTGAGAGGGGTTTGGGGAGCAGAAATGGGGAGATGTGGAGATAAGGAGATGTGGAGATGGGGAGGTGTGGAGATGTGGAGCCTGACCCCTGCTCTCAGAGCTGCTGCGCCTTTCCCGGAGCATCCGGTGATGCTTTTAAATGTTGAGATGTAAGAGTATCTCTGATCAGATCTGTTCAGACAGGCTCTGCCTTCCTCCCACTCGCTCCTCATCATCATTCCCTGAGTGCTTCCAACTGGATTTTATTGGGTGTGTGGGCACTCAGCCCTTGTGTGTGGTTGTGGGGCCTCTGTGTTGGCTGGGGCTTTCAGTGGGTGCTCCTGCTCACCTTGCTGCAGGGGTTTTCACCTTTCTTCCCCCTCTTCTGTCTCCTCCTCCTCTTCCTTCTGTCCATCTAACCCCCAGGAGGTTTCAGACTGTCCTCAAGCTGCCCTCAGAACCTCATGCAAGAAGAGGGAGGATGAATCTGTCCCCAACACCTGGGGGTGCCTCTTGCAGCTCTTCCCTCCTGGATGTTTTTGGCTGAGAGGGATGACTTTTCCACTGAGGAGAGCTGGGAGCATTTGTGCTGTGCTGCTGGGTCAGCAGGGCTGTGTTGGTGGGCCCAGCACAGCTCTGCACCGTCAGCAGTGCCTGGGGTTGAGCAGCAGCTCTGCTGAGCTGGGAGCCAGCCCAGCCAGACATCAACTGTGCCATTAATCTGGACCCAGGGATCCTCCTGGGAGCCTCATCCCTGCCTGGAGGTCAGGGCAGAACTGGGCTATGGGGAGGGCAAATACCAAAGTATTGTTGGGTGAATCCCTTTGGGGTCACAGGGGTTGTGGTTGCCTCTTCCCTGGGCTGCTGCCCCAAGATCTTCACTCCAGCTCCTTCTTCTGGTCTCTGTTGAAGGAAAAAGCGCTGAATGGCAGCTCTGCTCTCCTGTGGATTTACCCAGGAAGAAGTTATGGGACTGGGAGATAAGGGAATTGTAGGGGGTGCTGCTGCTCCTGCAGCCCCTCTCATACTGTGGGGAGGTTTCCACGAGGCTGAATGTGAGGGACAATCTGAGCTTCCTGCAGATCCCAGGGTCGGAGCTGCCCGCGGGCAGTGCCAGCTGCTCCTGCCGCCAAGCGCTTGGACAGATGCTCCTCCAGCCTGGAATTTGCTCCATCAGGGGAGGAGGAAAGCAGCCAGCAGGAGCCTCAGGAAATCTGTCATCCTGGGAGCCGTCGGCAGGACAGAGCTCTCCGGGCACACCAGCACCAGGGTCAGGGCTCCATGGGCCTGAAGTGGGGGTTGGCTGCTCTCCTCGTGGTGGATCTTCTGTGCAGACCCTGGGAGGGTCCCCCACTGCTGGGGTGGATTTGGGGAATTGGGCAAGCGAAGGAGAATGAAGAATGTGCAGCAGCCACCTCCCTGCAGGGAAAGAGCCAGTGCTGAGAGCTTCCCAGGGAGGGGATTTTTGGCACAGGTGGCAGTGGAGAGGCCCCACTGCTGTGCAGGCAGGTGAGAGCACCAGGACAAGCCTGAGAATTTTTATGACTGGAGGAGAGCAGGGAAGCCCTTCAGGGACACAGTTCTGGGGTGGCCACTCTGCAGCAGGAGATCCCAGCACAGTCTTAGCTCCAAGGATATCTTCTGTACTAGTCCCAGCATGTACTTGCCACCCTCTGGCATGGCCAGTGGAGGCTGCTGTGTGCTGCTCAGTGAGGTTTGGGGTGTAAGAGTTGGCACCCCGGCATCTCCAGCAAATGCCTTAGTGGTTTTCTCACCAGAAACCAGACCCAGATCCTTCCGTGGTGCAGCTCCAGGCTGGCATTGCCTTGGTCTGTACCCCGTGGGCAGCACTGGCTCATTGCCAGAGCGTTCAGAACCACACTGAACACATCCTCCTCTCCTGCTGAGTGCTGCTCCTTCCAGGTCGGTCGGTGATTCCTCCTCCATGGAGGCTCAGTGGGGTTGGGATTAGAGCCTCTTAGCACAGCTGGCTACTGGATTTGCCACTGTTTCCCACTAATCCCCTCTCTGTTGCATGGGGTGGATTCCACGGCGCTGACAGCAGCACTGCAGGCAGGCTCTGGATGCTGTGCCAGCCCCGGAGCTTCGGGATGAGCTTTGGGATGAGCTTAGCTCTGAGGAACCCCTGAGCAGGGTGGATCTGGTTGGAACACTGGTGTGTCCATGGCCTTTAAGCAGGTGGACCAAAATAACGTGGTAAGGTGGAAAAATTCCCAAATTCCCAAATCCCCAACCAGGAGACAAGATCTGACCCCACCACAGTGTGGATGTCTCCATCTTGGACATACCTATCCCAGACTTCTCAGTCTTGGACATCTCCATCATGGACATCTCTGACTCCTAGGGGATCCATGAACCCCAGAGAGAAGCAGGCACTGCTGGGGCACAAGGTGCCTTATGGAATGGGACCGTGAGGGGTTTTGGGAAAACCTTGTTCAGGCACTGGGGATCTGGCTGAGCTGCTGACAGTGGCATCCAGGGATTGGCTGGAGCCTGCTCCAGTGTCTTCCCACTTCTTGTTGGGTCACTAAGGATCTTTTCCATGTCAGTGCTTTTTTGTAGCACCTATTTCCCCTGGGTGCAGAGGGAGTGGGATGATTTTCTGTGTTGAATTCACAGGGTTTTATGCAATGTCACCTTGGTTTCTCAGGCTGTCACGACGTGCTGAAGCTCACCCCAGCTCTCCCCACCAGCCCTGCCCCAAGGAGGAGCAGTTCCTGGTGTTCCTGCATCCTGCTTCAGACAGCTGGGATGCTGGCTGAGGGTCACTCCAAGGATTTGGGACAGATTTGCTGTTATTTAAGCAGGCTGTGTTGATGTGGTACTGAGCAGCAGCCTGGCCTTGGGCACTGACATGGTGGCAGGTGCCATCGCTGTTGAGCAGATGACCACACTTCAGACCATGTCTCATTGCCAGCTGACTGTGTGTGGGATGATTTGGGATTTAGGTTGGCTCTATCCTTATATTTCCCCTTTGCTTGCTGCTCAGAGTGTTTTTTGGAGGAGGAAGGACAAATCTACCATCTCTGGGTGCAGTGGCAGATTGTAACTCTGTATCTCACCGCTCTGAACCCAAATGGCTTCAGCCTCATCCCTGGAAGTGTTCAAGGTTGGACAGGGCTTGGAGCAGCCTCGTGGAAGATCCCCCTCCCCATGGAGAGGGTGGAACAAGACGAGCTCCAAGGTCCCTCCCCACCCAACCCATGATCCTGTGATTCTCTGGTTTCGTGCTGTGCCTTGCTCTGTTCAGAGCCGCAGAGGCTCTGCGGTCGCCCTTCCCTCGGGGGGCTGTTTTGCAGCGAGCAGCAGCCAGCTGTGTCCCAGGCTTTTGATGACTCCAGGAAGGAAGGGAGCTCTTATCTCCCAGGCACTCGGAAGGGCAGAGCTCTGTCCCCGCCGAGTGGAGTGACGGCTCCTGCTCTGTAATTCACCCAAGAAAAAGATGATTGAACGCATCTGGCACTTGCCTCCTCTCATGTCACTCCTGGGCCATGAAGTGGTCCTTGTCCCGTGCTTGAGGAGCTGGAGGTGTTGGTCCCACAACAGCAGGCACTTCCCTGCTGGTTTTTTCCTGCAGGTTGGATTTGTGTGGCTGATGCTCTGGGATGCTGGGACAGGTGGCATTGCAGGTGTGAGCGCGTTCCCCTGGCATCCATCAGCGTTGTGCTGGAGACTGGGAATGCTCAGCTGTGCTAGGGCTGCCCCAGAGGTTGTCACCCTGTGGTGACCCCAGGCAGAAATTGTTCCCTGTGAGGATGGTGAGGCCCTGGCACAGGGTGCCCAGCGCAGCTGTGGCTTCCCCTGGATCCCTGGCAGTGTCCAAGGCCAGGCTGGACACTGGGGCTTGGAGCAGCCTGGGACAGTGGAAGGTGTCCCTGCCATGGCAAGGGGATGAGACAAAATGGGCTTTAAGGTCCCTTCCAGCCAAGCCATTCCATGATTCTATGAAGTCTGGCAGGGCTTGCTGTGATCATTTACCCTTTCAAGCTAATTAACCTCATCTCTTTTTCCCTTCCATCCGATTTTGACTGTTTGCTCCACTGAGGAAGCAGAGATCCCTGCGGGCGTGTGACACCACCACCTTGGCAGGACATGGGTGACCTCGGGTGATTCTTTTCCTCTGCATGAATAATCCTAGGGCTGTTAACGACGTTCCCATTAGCCAGCAACAAGCTGTGAAATTGGGATATTTGCCGTGACAAATGTGTGAAAGGTGCTAAATGTGCCCTTGGCTCGGCAGCTGCTGGGCACAGGGAGGGACCACAGAGCTGATGGCACCAAGTCTTGCCTCCTGCTCCCCGGCAGGATCTCGATGGCACTTTGCCTCTTCCTCCATGGGAATTTGCAGGAGCCTCGGTGGTATTTTTCCATTTCTCTTGGCCACCTTGGCTGTGCCTCCTTGTCTTGGCTGGCATTTACAGTTCCAGTTTATTGGCCAGTGCTGAGTTAGGACCGGCCACCGTTTTTTCCAGCCATGGAGAGGAGGAGAAACCACCTCCTGCCACATGGTTGCAGGTAGCACTGGGGTTCCCTGAGATCAGGGACTGCACATGCATGGAGCTTGCTTTTATCTCTGGTCACTGGTGACCTGTCAGCCTGGCTGCTGCTCTCCAGCCCTGTCTGTGCTGTGATGATGCTGGGGCAGAACAGCCTTTGGAACTTTAGGATTTGATCCAGTTCTGGCCCTGGGGCAAAATCCAGGTCGTGTTCTGTCACCTCCTGTACTTGCTGCCCCTCTTCGAGTGGGAGGCAGCAGTTTGGATGCTGTGAAGGATAAACCAGTCTCCTGATGGGATGAGAAGCATGTGAGGATGGGCACAGCGTCCTCTGCCCTTTCCTTTTCTCTGCAGAGAGTGGATCCTGGGAGAGCTTTCAGATGGGTGGTGCCTCCCAAGGCTGTACCTTCATGGCCTCGACTCCTCAGCCCTACAGCTCTCTGGGGAATCACTTTACCTGCACTTTCATCCTTCAGCCTGGGGTCTGTGCTCTCCTTTGGGTACATTCTTCATGGAGCCTCTTCCTGCTGTCCTGTGTCCCTGTGCCAGCCTCTTGTAGATTTGTGGCTGAGTCTTGCTTACATCTCGAGCAAGTTCAGCTGGAACTAAATTTAGCCACCTCTCCATGAGAATTTTTTAAGCTGGATTTCGAGGTGTTGCTTCTGCTCAACGGCTGAGATGGTTTTTACCTTGGGAACACCAAGGCAGGGGATTAATGCTGGGAATGAATGGTGAGCTGGGATATTCGTGTCTGAGCTCCTCACCCCAGTGCCCTGCAGCCCTTGTTCCATACAGGGATGAGTTCTGGCTCAGGACTGAGCTCAGGCGACAGAGACTGTGAAAAAATATCCCTGATCCCTGTTTGGTGCTGCTCCCACCTCCAGTGAGCTTCTCTGTGGAACTTGGCACTGTCTGGCTGTAGGGGATGTAAACCCAAATTAATCACTTTAATTTTCTTGGCTGCTGGTGCAGCTGTGGGGGCTGAGTTTGGCAGATCCCTCTTGCAGGATATTCTCCCCTCTCCACCCTTGGCATCCCTCCTCTCCCAAGGAGCAGACATGATCGTTGTTTGGGTTGATCTGTATCCTTTGATCCGGGTTTGGATCAAGCCATCGTCTGAATTACAGAGGAAGGGGCTGCAGAGAGGGGCCCCTACAGCCTTTCAAAACCAGGGAATAATCTCTATACATATCCCAGCTCCTGAATCTGCACGGATACCATTGTGGGATGCAGCGTGGACCATGCACAGTCCTGACCTGCTCCATGGAAGCTCCACAGCCCATGGTGGGATCTGTGGCCTCGTGACCATCCTGCTCATCTTCCCAAGACCTCCCTACACTCTGCAATGCTGACAACCATTCTCCATCATTGGGATTTTTTTTTATATGGCTGTAAATGAAGCCTAGTGGTGCAGATTTCCCTTTGAGATACAGCACGGAACCCCCCTTGAAGCTTTGGAATGGGAGATTCTGCCTGCTGTTTTTCATTAGGATGTTGATTCCCACCAGCTGCTGGAGCAAGTTCTCCTCCCAGCTCCCAGCCCTGCCTCCCCGTGGCTCCTCCATAATTACCTTCTTTCCCCCTAATTCCCTGTTACAGCTTCCAGCCCGTGGTTAATTGCACTAGGATAATTACAGGTGATCTCGTTTTAAAGCACTCAGCCCCTGAGCTGGGAGCAGCTGGCAATTCCCACCCTCTGTGCCAAACTGGGCGTTTTTGTGCCTGCTGCCAGTGGAGCTGGACCTTTGGTGCAGATAGTGAGCTTTGCTGGGGTGGGAAGGTCATGGCTGTATCCCATTTCTTGCCCTGATTTTATCCTCTTAGCCCAGTGCATCCGTGGGACACGTGGAGCCAGTGGCTGGTCTGGGATGGTGTCACTGGGAAGGGCCAGGGCAGGGTCCCTGTGGACTTTGGGCCATGAGTGGCTCCCAGAAGGATTTTGGGGTGGAGAGGAGCTGAATTGTTCCCAGAGGAGGAGGTGAGAACACAGCCCTGAGAATGTGGGGTCTGGTCTGGCCTCCTGAGAGCATCGAGTCCAACCAGCACTGCTGAGGCCACCACTGACCCATGTCCCCAAGTGCCACATCCACGTGGCTCTTAAATCCCTCCAGGGATGGGGATCCAGCACTGCCCTGGGCAGCTGTGCCAGTGCCTGACCACCTTTTCCATGAAGAAATGTTCCAAATATCCAACCTGACCCCTCCCTGGCCCAGCCTGGGGCTGTTCCCTCTCCTCCTGTCCCTGTTCCCTGGGAACAGAGCCCAAACCCCCCCAGCTGTCCCCTCCTGTCAGGAGTTGTGCAGAGCCAGAAGGGCCCCCCTGAGGCTCCTTTTGTCCAGGCTGAGCCCCTTTCCCAGCTCCCTCAGCCCCTCCTGGGGCTCCATTCCCTTCCCCAGCTCAGTTCCCTGCCCTGGACACGCTCCAGCCCCTGCAGCTCTCTCTTGTCAGGAGGGTTCCAGAGCTGTTCCCAGTTTTGAACACATGTAAGATGGAAGCACAGCCAGGAATATGGGAGGACAGGATCCTGAGCCCTCCCTTCTTTCAATGGGAAAAGCATCAAAGGGGTGAGGGAGGAGTCCATGTATGCTCTGGTCCCTCCATGCTCCAGGTCTATGTGAAGCAAAATCTTAAAAGAAAAACTTCTTTCCCTGGGTGAATCTCAAATCCTGCTCCTATCCGAAGGAAAGGATATGAAGGTTTGATGAAGAACTGATGAATTGGAGCTTTTCTTGGACAAATCCTGGTAAAATCAAAGCAAGTCATTGAAGCTGAAACCCTGAATCATCTGCTTAACCAGGAGTTACCTCGATCCTCAGGTGCCACCTGCAGCCCAAATGCTGAGTAACCAAGCCAAGAGCTGGATGAATCATCTGTGGAATCCAAATAGCTGCAAACAGAAAATAAGCAAGTCCTGTGAATGTTGGAAGTCTGACAGACATCCAAAACTCTCTGGTTTGAATAGGTTTGAGTTTTTCAGCTAGCATTTATCCATTAGACTTCCTTGGTTTGACAAGGAGTTGCACAAGCACAGTTAATTTCCCTTCACACTGCCAGCTCCTGGAGAATTTCCATAAAAATCCTGTTTCTGAAATATAAGAAGTTCACTGTGTTGAATCTGGCAGAGATTTGGGGCGGGAGGAACAGCCCTGCCTCCGTGCTCAGCTGCACGTGGGGCTGATGGCAAAGGAAGTGGCAAGGCCATGGGAACTCAGGTTTTCATCCAAGATGGAAAATAACCTAAAAATAGAGCTGTGAGGGCCAAGCTATCCCATGAGACCATTGTCTGGGATGAGGCAGTGTGGGACAGCCAGCAGTGTCCCGGTGTCCTGGCCCTGGGTGGATGTCCTGCTCCCAGAAATCTCCTGCTGGGAGTCCAGCTGGGGCAGGGTGATGCCAGTCCTGGGGGGCTTTGGGAGGGGGATTGGTACCAAGGGGTTCTCCTGCCAGCCTTGATTGTGGTGTCCCAGCTGTCCCCTGCCTGGTGGCACAGGATGGGGATGCTGTGTGTACTGCAAGACTTCACTTGGAGCACTCCCTGAGCCCTCCTTCCCTGTGCCCAGCATGTCTACAGGGTCCCCATGGCTGGAGGGTCCCATGGGCTCATTGGGGAGGGGAATGGGGGGTTCTGGCTGTGGTGGATGTGCTGCAGGGGCCAGGCCAGACCCTGTGCTGTGTCTTGGGCTGTGCAGCTCCAGGAAGGAGCTGAGCATTCTTCTCCTCTGCCTCCCTGGAGCACTGGGATTGCTGGCTCCTGGCTTGAGTAGCCCAGAGAAGCTGTGGCTGCTCCTGCATCCCTGGAAGTGTTCAAAGCCAGGGTGGACAGGGCTTGGAGCAACCTGGGTTAGTGGATGGCATTCCCTGCCCATGGAACTGGATGATCTTTAGGTCCCTTCCAGCCCAAACCATTCCATGATTCTATGATCCTCTCCTGTCTCTGGCTGTCACCCCAGGGACCACTGTCCCATCCAGCTTCTCCTTATCTGCTGAATTTGGGCATGAAGGTGCCACTCAAGACCTCTGGGCTTGGCTGAGTGCTGTGAGAGCTCAGCCTGGTCTCCTGAGGGCCACGGCTGGATCAGGGATGGGGACAGGGACAGGCTCTGGCAGGCCAGGCTGCCATGGACAGTTGTCCACGTCCTTGGAGGTGGTTCAGCTTTGGACGGCCAGAGCCGAGCGGTGCATGTGGGGATTAAGCAGAGTTCTGGGAGCTGGTAAAGCCACACTTCTGGGAGAGGGGCAGGAGAGGGTGTTGGGGAGCCAACCCCGGGGTCACCATGGGCCGTGACACTCCCAGCTGAGCTCTCCCCTCCCGCCACAGGCCTGCCGCGATTTCCTGGACTTAGCCGAGAGCCACAGCCGGAAATGGCAGCGGCTGCTGCAGCATGAGCGGGAGCAGCGGATCCGGCTGGAGGAGACCATCGAGCAGTTAGCCAAGCAGCACAACAGCTTGGAGCGTGCCTGCCGCGGGGCGCCTGGCCTGGCCACGGGCAGCGCCAGCAGCTCCAGCACTGCCAAGGGTGAGCGCCAGCCTGGGGCTGCTCGGGATCCCTGGGATGGGAGAGGGTTGCTCGGGATCCCCGGGGTGGGACAGGGCTGCTCGGGATCCCCGGGGTGGGGCAGGGCTGCTCGGGATCCCTGGGGTGGGACAGGGCTGCTTGGGATCCTCGGGGTGGGACAGGGCTGCTCGGGATCCCCGGGGTGGG